>JAZKJV010001550.1:1081647-1390418 GCA_037367405.1 Ottelia alismoides
TCTGCTTATCTGTTCCCATAGATCGATAATTGGACCTACTTAAAAATCATTAATAAAAATAACCGATTCATTTGCCTTCGTAGCCTACGTGTCGCAGCCCGTCCTGTAAAGCGCTTACTCCTACCCCCGATTTGTCGGACAGAGGAGGGATGGGCCAAGACCGGACTCTTTGGCTTGGAGGTCGGTGACCGGTTAGACGGTTCTTCACTAGAAGTTGCTCGTTTAGGACTCGGCTTTCCCACTGCACCATATAGGTAGTTTTATTTCTGTCTTTACTTTTATGCGCGGATCATTTTGCATGTAGAGTGCTGGAGGCAAGGTACGCATTTCTTACTCAGCATGCATCATTGATTTATCGTGCATCGGCTTTTTCGTCTTCTCTCCCCTGCTTTGGACTTAATAACCAGGAGAACCGAAAAATTCGTTAGGCCTTTTGTTTGTTTTGAAAAAGATTAAAAAAGTGAAACCATAAAATTGGGACTGCTAAGAATTATTGATCTTAAAAACCGCTCACCCTAAAAACTTTGTCTTGGGGAGAGCAACCCCCTCATTGGATGGTTTGGATGCGCAAGAGAGTGACCCGCACCCTAGGTAGAGCCCCCCGTTGCTAGTCCCGACTGATTACCGACTTTTCCGTGCGGGCCAGTCGGTTGGGTTAGCATCGGATATCCCAATAGGTCACGTAAGCGCTCTGATATTTTGTGTGTTCACCAAATAAAATTGACAAGATAATTTGACCGAACTTTCACGGTCTTCAGCTCGCGTTGCGTTGGTGAACCGGGGGTTTGTTTTCTGATCATAATTTTTCCAGATCTCATCCGCACTACTCGCCAGATCAAGATGATGGGTAGACGGTCTCTTAGGCAGCCTCTGGCTGCACCGCTTTCGGGCACGTCTACCTCATCATCTAGGTTGGCTCGCGAGAGCTCATACCCGCTCTCCGAGCCCGAGTACGATTCCACCCTGTTCCCCCTCGACCCCCTTTCTGTTCTACCTGAGAGACACGAGCCCGAGGAGAGACTGATTGATTTGACAGCACCTGAGTTGGGCTCGTTTGGTTTTGCAGACGTCGCCATGACCGGCAGTTCTGAGGATCGTTCCCGTACAGAGCACGTTGTGATGGATCAGGGAGCCATCAACTCCACCTTGATCGCCTCATTAGAGACAGTTCAGCAGCAGTTACGCGATCAGGGAGCATTCATGATTGAGATGAGGAGAGAGTTGGAGCACCTCCGATTAGAGCGAGATGAGCAGAGCGAGCCTGAGGATGGACCAGATGCAGAGGCACGAGCCGCAGCAGCAGCAGCAGCAGCAGCCGCAGCCGCCGCGCAGCGGCAGCAGCCACGGGAGGAGGACCACCTAGACCGATGCGGGAGTTGCACAACCCCGGATCTACACTGATGCACCATTGGGTGGTGGTACCTGCTATCATGGGGACTTCAAGTTCCCCCCGAACACCCTGCAGATGCTTCCTCGTTTTCACGGACTCGCCACTGAGGAGCCCCACCTCCACCTCCAGGAGTTCCTGATGATTTGCAGCACAGTCCACGATCGCCACGTGGACCAGGACACGATCCGGATGATAGCCTTCCCGTTTTCACTGGCAGATAGAGCAGCCACCTAGCTGAAGCATCTTGGGAGGTTTGTCTATACCTGGGAGCAGCTCCGCACCGAGTACTTGAACAAGTACTATCCACTCGGGCGGACGAATGCAGCGAGGGCCCTGATCAGCAACTTCTCCATGTTCCCCAACGAGCAGTTTCACGAGGCATGGGAGAGGTTCCGAGAGCTCACGGATAGATGCCCGCACCACGACATCACGAAGCCGAACCTTGTGCAGAGCTTCTTCAGCGGGTTGACACCAGAGCTTCAGGGCCTGGTGAATGCTTCTTGCGGCGGGTCCTATTTCGCCAAGGACCACGACCAGGTCTGGGCCATCTTCGAGGAGATGGCTGAGAACTATATGGTGATGTCTCAGACCAGGTTGTATACTCAGAGACCCCAGCCACAGCAGCCAGGACCCGTGCAGTACCAGCGGATAGCACGGGTCGATGCAGGTCCATCCAGTTCGTCCGCAGTCGCAGCAGCACAGGCAGAGTCGATAGCTGCGGACATGGGTATCATCAGCGAGAAGTTGGACCGCATGGAGCTGATAGAGAAGAAGCAGTGCCAGAGCATCACTCAGATGGAACAGATGGCACAAGTTCTGAGCGACATGAAGACACAGCTCATGTGTCTCCAGGAGGCACAGACGGCTCCTCAGCCCCGTCTTCAGTCGCGAGGCGACTCCGGCAGCAGCAGCAGCTCGTCCTAGTGCTCCAGCACCCCTGTGCAACCTAGACAGGTTCACCTTGTACAGGCGGAGCCGTACCAGCAGCCGCAGCCCACCTACCAGTCCCCACCATCTCCAGAGATGCAGATGGTGGTCTACCAGCCGGACCAGCCTCTGGCAGTACTCCCGCCAGCCCCCTACGATGCCGAGCCGTTGATGGATGTCAACGGGATTTGGTATGACCGCCCCTAGCCTGGGATCCGACGAGACCATCCCGGATTCAGGTGGGGGAGTGGTGGTACCCAGCCCCAGCAGCAGCCGTCAGGACAGGGAGGGCAGTACTCCCCAGCAGAGAGATCACCACCAGCAGCAGCAACAGCCCCCAGCATATCAGCAGCACCAGCCATCATCCTTCGGTCCTTGTCCCTATCAGCAGCAGGGACAGTCGTGGAGACGTGAGCAACAGGCTCACCCGGTTCAGCAGCAGCACCGTCCTCATACCCCTCTTACCCTTACCACCAGCAGTAGTACCAGCAGCCTCACCCCCAGAGAGGCTACCCGTCGGGCTCCCACGAGAGCCCCGCTTTGGATGACATTGCCCGCCTCCTCACGGACCAGCAGGCCACATTCCGACGGGAGATGGACGAGTTCCGCCAGGAGATGCGGGACTTGGTGAGAGGGAAGGCCACCATTCCAGCCCAGATTGAGCCGAACCCGAACAACCTCAAGAGGAAATCTGAGCAGGTAGTACATACTGAGTTTGCCACTCCTAGTGACCCATTTGATGATACATCTTCGGATCTGTTTGATGCTGATTTTGTCACACTTAGGAGCGGTAGGACCCCAGCAGGCGGCGGCGCCTCATCTGAGCTACCTCACGAGGACACTTCAGAGGCGCCACATGAGGAGGAGGAGAGCGGTACTGAGGCCGCTCCAGATGATGACGGTGGCACTAAAGCCACCAAGGATGCTGATCCCACCGGCGGTATTGAGGCCGCCGCTTCACCAGATCTAGGAGGTGGTACTGACGCCACCAGTTCAGCAGAGCCAGCCCGCGGTACTGATGCCGCAAGACGTCTACCAACAGCAGCAGCAGAGCCAACCCACGGTGGTACTGAGGCCACCAGTGTTTGTCGTGATAGAGATGTTGTCTTTCCTTGCATTCCTGTATCTCAGAACTCAGTTGTGAATAAAGGAAAAGGTTTACTTTCATCTGGTCCCACTGTGGTGCATGATGTATGTGTGGATCCGATCCTTGAACCATCTAGGCCTTTTCCTAGTCCTTCATCTGAGAAGGACCCTGTGATCCCCTTCCCTAGATCCCTTCAGATGGGGAAGGGGAAGAAAAAAGAAAATCCAAAAAAAAGAGAGCTTGAGGAGTTCAGCCAGAGCATGATCGATCGATTCCACATCCAGCTGACCCTCCAGGAGGCTTTGCAGCACATCCCCCTTCTCCAGCAATCTTTGAGAGAGAGGACTACAGTCAGGAGAAGGAGGAGGAACCACACTTCAGAGATACATGTGCTGACGAAAGCCACGTGTTTCGCGATCCAGAACCGTCTGCCAGCCAAGAGGCCAGATTCAGGGGCCCGTATGTCAGATGCCAGATCAGTGAGCAGAGGTTCGACCGTACTCTACTAGATAGCGGATCGTCGATCAACCTTCTTCCGGCAGCCCTTCTCGACCGCTTTGAGTTGGGCACTCTTCGACAGAGCAGGACAGTCCTTCAGTTCGCGATCGATCTGTCAAGAGGCCGAAGGGGTTATTACGAGACGTTATCGTCACGATTCAGGGCCTGAAATTCCCCGTGGACTTCGTAGTGTTGGACATGGAGATCCCTGAGTCAGTGGCCGATACCCCCATCATCCTTGGTCGTCCGTTCTTGGCCACAGCCAAGGCGGTGACTGATCATGATAGTGGGAAGGTGTACTTTCGCGTCGAGAGCGAGAGTATACAAATAGAGACGGTCGAGGACTACAGAGCTAGATTCAGAGCCCGCTCAGATGCGAGTACAGATTCAGAGCAACTGACAGACGCAGAGCCAGACATCCACCAGGACTGTGATTTTGTGATCACAGATGATGAGGCAGCTTGGGCAGATCTTGAGACACAGACCATCCTCTCACTTTCAGATACAGCTGATGCCGAGATGATAGCAGAGGAGAGTCTGGAGAGCACAGCCCTGGTCCCGGATACCATTGAGGCAGCAGAGCCGGTCCTTGATCGCAGCACGATGTTTAGTGATGGTGGTGCTGAGGCCACCTTGTTTTCCGGTGGTACTGATGCCACCGCGGTTGATACAGATCCCTCGGATTCAGAGTCTGATTGGGCCGATTGTTATGATCAGATGCCAGACCTGAGTTCACTTGAGCCTATAGATGAGGAGGAGGTAGATGCAGAGCCGAGCAGAGACAGTGCAGTTGAGCAGCCTTCTCCCGATCCAGTTTGCGAGAGTACGCTTTCACTTTCCCAGGCAAATTTGGCCGACTTAGCAGCTTTCACTCAGTTTCTTCCGCAGCCAGATTTGCCAGCACCCAGCATTCCAGAACTGAAGCCGCTCCCTACTTCGCTGAAGTATCGATTCCTTGCGAGCGAGCCAGAGATGTACCCAGTCATCATCTCCGCCGAGTTGACTGGAGATCAAGAATCCCGTTTGATGGGGGTTCTTGAAAAGAACCGCAAGGCGATCGGATGGAGCGTAGCAGATCTCCATGGGATTAGTCCATCAGTGTGCTCCCACCATATCTATCTCGAGGAGGGGGCGAAGCCGTCGCGTGAGTTCTAGCGGCGACTGAACCCCAACCTGAGAGAGGTCGTGATGAAGGAAATATCGAAATGGTGGAGTGCAGATTTTATTTATCACATTTCCGACTCCAAGTGGGTCAGCCCCTTGCATGTGGTGCCTAAGAAGACGGGCATCACGACTGTGATCAGTGAGTCGGGAGAGGAGATCGCTACACGGGTACCCACCTCTTGGAGGGTTTGTGTTGACTACAGGAGACTCAACCAAGCCACCAAGAAGGACCATTTCCCTCTGCCTTTTATTGACCAGATCATTGAGAGACTGGCAGGGAAGAGCCATTACTGCTTCCTGGATGGGTACTCGGGCTACAACCAAGTGGCCATCGCTCCTGAGGATCAGGAGAAGACCACCTTTACCTATCCCTTCGGCACATATGCTTTTCGACGCATGCCATTTGGGCTATGCAATGCCCCGGCGACTTTTCAGAGGTGCATGCTGTCGATCTTTTCAGACATGGTAGGGGAGTGTTTGGAGGTCTTCATGGATGATTTCTCGATCTACGGCGACAGATTCGATTCTTGTCTTGACTGCCTAGATCGAGTACTCCAGCGATGTATTGAGTATCATTTGGTGTTATCTTGGGAGAAGAGTCACTTCATGGTGACTCAAGGGACGGTGCTTGGCCATATCATCTCCAACAGGGGCATGGAGGTTGATCCGGCCAAGTTTGATGTCATTAGGAAACTCACACCGCCGTCCAATCTGAGGCAGCTACAGTCATTCCTGGGGCACGTCGGATTTTATAGGAGATTTATTCATGATTTCAGCAGGATTGCCCGACTGTTGACTGACCTCTTGACGAAAGACACCGAGTTCCTTGTCGATGACAACTGTCTTTCGTCGTTCGCGACTCTCCAGCAGTGTGTCATTGAGGCTCCTATCCTCCAGCCGCCCGATTGGTCTCTCCCATTCGAGATCATGACGGACGCCTCCGATTTTGCCGTAGGGGCAGTGCTGGGACAGAGGAGGGATGGAGTTCCATTTGCCATACACTATGCTAGCCGCACATTGGATTCCGCCCAGCGGAATTACACAGTCACAGAGAAGGAGATGCTAGCCGTAGTGTTTGCCCTGGATAAGTTCAGATCGTATATCATTGGATCTAGAGTGACTTTGTTTACAGATCACACCGCCATCAGATACCTCATGGCAAAGAAGGATGCCAAGGCAAGACTGACTAGATGGATCCTTCTACTCCAGGAGTTCGACATTGAGATCAAGGATAAGCCTGGAGTCAAGAATGTGGTGGCGGATCATCTCTCCCGACTAGAGCAGCCTGAGGATTTTGAGCAGATTGACCCTATTAGAGATACCTTCCCAGATGAGGCGATCCTTGCTATCGCCTCACTCCCATGGTACGCCGATATTGTGAACTTTCTCGTTGTTGGGAAAGTCCCACAAGATTGGCCCAGGCAGAGACTTGAGACCTTCCTTGCGAAGGCCAAGTCCTACCATTGGCAGGATCCCATCCTTTACCACGAAGGAGGGGATAGCGTCTGGCGTCGGTGTATTCCTCAGGAGGAACACCATAGCGTCCTCACTTACTGCCACAAGCTTGAGGCAGGAGGACATCATTCTGGGAGGAGAACGGCACAGAAAGTGCTCTAATCCGGCTTGTGGTGGCCTACCCTCTTCAAGGACTCAAATGAGTTCATGAAGAGGTGTACTGACTGTCAGAGGATGGGCACTTGTGGACAGCGTGATATGATGCCGATGCAGCCATTCACTTCTGTGAGGTTTTTGACGCATGGGGCATCGATTTCATGGGTCCATTCCCTAAGAGTCAGGGATTTGAGTACATTCTGTTGGTCGTTGATTATGTGAGTCATTGGGTGGAGGCTATCCCCGCCCGAGCCGCTGATGCGAGGACAGTTTGCAGATTTTTGAGGAAGCACATCATCACGCGGTTCGGGGTTCCACGAGTTCTGATTTCTGATGGGGGATCTCACTTCATCAACGACTAGGTGAAGGCACTTGCTAGCGAGTTCGGCAAAGACCATCGTGTCGCTACACCTTACCATCCACAGACGAATGGTCTAGCCGAAGTGTCGAATAGGGAGATAAAGACTATTCTGCAGAAAGTCATCCGCCCTGACCGAAAGGATTGGTCACAGCTTTTGGACTCGGTCTTGTGGGCATATAGGACGTCTTTCAAGACACCATTGGGAACATCTCCCTTTCACCTCGTGTATGGCAAGCCATGCCATTTACCTGTTGAGCTGAGGCACAAGTCACTTTGGGCAGTTACAGATATTTTGATGGATCCAGATGGTATGGGAGACCAGAGAAGGGCAGAGCTAGCTGCCCTGGAGGAGCTTAGAGATGCAGCTTTCTCAAGCAGCCTACATTATAAGGAGAAAGTCAAGGAGTGGCATGATTCTCATATCAGCCACAAGCATTTTGAGATTGGACAGAGAGTATGGCTGTTTGATGCGAGGCTTAGATTATTTCCAGGGAAGCTACAAAGCAAATGAAAGGGACCTTATCTGGTTCGAAAGGTACACGACAACGGTAGCATCGACATATCCGAGTTGTCTTCTGAGAGTACCTTCCGAGTGAACGGCCAGCGGCTCAAGCCATTTCTAGATCATGAGCCGCGGGTCGTTGATCTTGCCCCGATTCATTTTGCGTGAGATGTGGTCTTTGACTCACATCTAATGCATCTCACGCCTGAGTGTCACTGATCTTCCGCTGTATATAGATCCAGATGTCCATATCACTACATTCTTTAGTCCTACATCCCTTTCTCCATCTGATGATTATGCTATACTTAGGGTGCACTTTACCCTAAGTATAGGGGGGATGTGAGACCTTTCGGGTATTTCTTTTGTTTCTGTCTACCCCTGTTTTTGCTGCCTATACTTAGGGATATTACACCCTAAGTATAGGTGGGGTAGACCCTGTACATTCTGCACTCAGGATTTCCCTTAATATACAGCCTGCTATACTTAGGATTACTTGATCCTAAGTATAGGGGGGAGACCTGAGTCCCTCTTGACTTTTCATTCTTCTTTTGTATAGCCTTTCTTTTCACTTTCCTATACCTAGCACGAGTTATGTCTTCTTCATCGCTCTTGACTCTGAGGACATCGTTCGAGCTAAGTATAGGGGGTGTGTATATATTTCATATATACTTTAGCCATAACTCGTACTTTGTGTGAGTGTGTTAATAAATAAAAATGGCTAAAAACCACAAAAATTAAAAATTTTCATGTACATAATCTTCTTTTATTTGCACATACATAGCTAATGTACAAATTATTTTTGTAAAAATGATTTCAAAAATCTTTTGTGTAAAGCTTGTGTAAATATTTTTGTATCAAAATTATGTATATAGTACAAAATTTTTCCAAAATGTTTTGAAAATCAAAAGTTTGCAAAAATCTTGTGTAAATGTGTGTAAATATCTTTTTGCAAAACTTGCACTTCATGCATCATCCATCCATGATTTCAAAACATTTTTTCAAAAATTTTGCATGATTGTAAAATTTATGAAAATAAGCATCTTTTTGTACATATGTATATAGTTTTTCTGGATGATAGTTGACATTTAAACTAGCCTGGAATCAAATTGAGAAATGGAGCTTGATTAAGATCTTAATCCACCTAATTTCTAAGAGGAACATTATAGGACTTAGGTTTAAGGCTTTTCAGGTCCATGGTGACTTAATTCTTTGAGTTCACTAGGCTATGATCACATGTCATCTCAATGAGCCTAAGTAGAGCACTTAACAACAACACATGACTCATATAGATTATGGCTTTACTTGGATAACCGCACTATGCACCGAGCTCTTCACGGATGAGGTGGTGAGGAGGCAGTCTTCCTTGACTTGGGGTAGCATATGAGGGTAGTACTTCTAGGTGGAACCTCTCTTCTTCTTATAGTGAAGGAAGTGCGTCTCAACTTGGTCTGGTTGCCATGAGGTCTAATGACGGGAGTTGTGGGTTGCAATAAAGCTTGAAAAGAGGGATAGTCTACTGGCTCAAGAGGAAAAACTCCTTGTATATATGCTGCACATGTATATGTTGTACAGATGCACTTGAAAAAAAAAGGTGCAAAAAGAAAAGAACTCCAAAAAAGTGGTGGGTCTGATAGAAAATGATAATCCCACCGGAGTATGTATATAGAGTGCAATAAGCAAAGCTTGGTTTCATGATCCTCCTGTTGTAGCTTGCAGCAGGGAGACTTGGCTACACTGTCCTTGACCCATTCTCTTCTTCCCCCTCTTCTTGAGCCGGTTGTACTTGAACTTAGAAGGGAATACCCCGCTCCTCGAGGAAAGAGTGGCCAGATTGAGGTCATAGAGTTACCTTGTTGGGGAGGGTTGTCAAGTTGCCATTTCTGAGGTGGAGAGCTTAGACTTCACATTCACAGGACAAGAAAAGATTCATGGTCTTCAGGGTTTGTGATTGATGACTTGTTCTGATCTGGAGCATTGAGGAGTCTTGGTTATAGATTGGTGGAACTTAGAGGCTATTAGGTTTTAAGCTTAAGTCTAAATAAGGTTCCGACACATTAATAATCCAAAGATCTGATCGAGCTCCATACCCCAATTTAATGAAGGCAAGTTTAATAATCAACCTTGATCCATGTACATCCTCTTTTTCTTTTTCTTTCTTTCTTTTTCACTTCTTTTTCAAATAAGTGTTTGCTAAGGGACTAGCAAAGTTAAGTATAGGGGGTGATGAATACCCATTCATCACTCTTTATTCTTATATTTTAGCTACAAAAACCTATGCAAATGCATGTAGATATGCGTAAATAGGAATAATTAGCAAAAGCATGCATTGTGTAAAAACCTATAATTAGCATGTTTTTGTGCAAAAATAAAAGAATAAAGATTAAAAAGAAAAAGAGGGAAATATTTAGAATAAATATTGAGCAACCTAGCCCAAGGGAGGGCTCAACATGGGCCTGACCGCATAAAAGCCAAGTAGAGGGAGATAGGGGCTCATGTGTATACATTTATGTAAATAAAATAAAAATGTTTCCTCACCCAAAAATATACTTGTAAATACTTGTATATATTTATAAAAGATAAAAACAAAATAAAAAGTTAAAAATCAAAAAGATTAAAAAACCCCTTCATCATGTACATATATCACATCTAGGTATTTATTTGCCCTTGTAAATAAATAAGGTTATTTTCCAAACTTTCTGTAAATAATCTATATTATATATTGTAAATAAATAAAATAAAAAGAATCAAAACAAAAATCAAATAAAAATAACAAAATTAAAAATACAAAAATACTTTGTACATATACCATGTATATAGATATACATAACTATTTATTTTACCTATGTATATAAATAATAAAAATAAAATAAAAACACCCTTTTATTCCTTATTTTATTCTAAAAATAAATAAAATATAAAATAGGAAGAAAATTATACAAAAATAATAATTAAAAATCAAAAATCAAAAGCCTACATATTGTATATATACCTATATATAGCTATATATTGTAAATACCTTTTTCTTATTTCCAAAAATTAATTAAAAATCACCAAAAAATAGAAAAAAAATAAAATAAAAATAGTTTGTGTTTTGAGTTTTTACAAAATCGGGCCATAACTACCTTAATTTTGAACTTTAAAATCCTGCCACATGGCCTGACCCCATTGGGTCCTGGGGATGTTGACCACCCGGTCAACTGACACCCCCAGGACCACTTCTCACGGGTTCGAGCGTCGGACCCCACTTCTCGGATTTATGCCCGCTCGACCCGATCACCAATCCACCAAGCCCCGGGTCCGAATCGTTCCCCTTGCATCCGGCATCCTCGCCGGAGCCGCTCCCTCGGGATCCGCGCGCTCCTGAGCTTGGCCGGACCCCCTCTTCTCGGATCTCCCGCCATATATATAGTCGTCTCCAGCGACCTAATTCTTCCATCTTTGGCCATTCGCGTAGCTTTCCAGTGAGCTCCAGAGAGAGAGCGAGGTGACAGCTCGCCGCCCCACCCTGTTGCAGCGAGGAAGGCCGGCGAATCCACTGATCCGGCGATACCCCCGCCGTAGCTCCGCCACCTGAAGCGAGCTCGAGCCTCGGGCCGAGACGACCCTTGAGGCCACGACCGGGAGCTTCCCCAGCTCCAGCACAGTCTCCTCGACCACCCAGGTAGTCCCTTAGCTCCGCCTTTTCATTCGATTTTAGGTTATCCCCAAATCTCGTCGTCGTCGTGTTTCGTCGATTCCGACCACCTTACACCTTCATTTGATCATCGAAATCCATCGTCACCTCCGCCTTCCTCCCACGCACCTTCTCCATATCCCCATCCAACCCAGCTCGCACAGGAGCTGGGGTTCGAGCTCCTCCGTCCATCCCCTCGCCGGAGCTCGCCCATATCGCCCCACCGGTCACCTCCACGACGCCTAACGGGGTCGAGGCACTTTGCCCTCGACCCGCGAGTCTCCTGGTTTACTTTGCAGGTCATTGCGAGCCCATCTGAGGGCTTGAGTCATCCGGACCAGGAGCTTCACCTCCGCCGACCTCGCCGGAGCCCTCCAGGGCTCGGCTGGGTCATCGGAGCCTACCATCAGCTGCGGAGCATCATCGCGGAGCTTCTCCGATCTCCAGAGGCAGCAGGGGAGGATACCAGCGCACGCACGAGGCCGGCGAAACTCGCCGGCCAACTGTTCTTCCAGCATCTTCCCCGACCGTTCGATCGTCCTCGACCTCCAGTTCTTATCCTGACCGTCCACTTGAGGAGATCCAGCCACCGTCAGATCTTGGAGAGGCGATCTGGACCGTCCGTTGCACGAGGTTTAGCCACCGAGAGCCGCACATGTTCGATCCCCCACGTGGCATACCCTCGACCGTCCGATCGCTGCGAGGACCTCAGCGTTGGAGCGCCACCCATTTCCAGCCGTCCATATACCCACGTGGCGCGCATCCATCGGGCGACTTAATAAAGGGTAATTTACCCTTAGGCCCTTCCTTATCTTTTATTTCGTTTTAGTCCTGTAAATATTTTAGTTAGTTGTTTAGTTTTAGGGTATTTTGCATGTTGGACCTCGTACTTTAGATATTTGCATTTATGCCCCTGCCTGTGTGAGCCACGTGCTCCGTCACGTGTTTTGTTGGTGTATTTGCATTGATGCCCCTGTAGTTCTAGATGTTTATGAATGAATGAAACTTTTTAAGTAATTGCATTCATGCCCCTGTGAATGGTTTAATTTCGCATGTGCGTTTATTTGTGGGTAATTTGCAACATAGCCCCCTGGACTTTTGGTACGAGTTACCAATAGGTCCTCGGGACTTGTTTTCTTTACAAATAGGTCCCTGAGTGCCCCAGGCACGCGCTTGGCGCGTGATTGGCTGGGTTAATTGCACCTGGACCCCCAGAACTTTGGGTATTTGCATTCTAGTCCCTATGCACAGTGCCCTCTTGTCATTTTTGAATAAAATATCAAATCACCTCCAAATTCGACAAAAATTTGACACATGGCTCTTGCCATGGTGTAGGATTTTTGTGAATTTTTGAGGACATTTTTGATTTCGTTTGTTATTTTTAAAAATTCAAAAACCTACATTTTTGCTACTGTCTAGATTAAAAATTCACAAAAAAAATATAAAAACCCCTCTAAAAATTCTATAAAAATTAGCTACTGTTTGTCTTGTGTTCTTTTATTTTCTAGCCAATTTTGGCTATTTTTCACCACTGGAAAACCTTAAAAACTTAAAAACCCCTAAAACCCATAAAAATTCTAATAAATACATTAAAAATCCAAAAACTATAAATCTGGTACCTGAATTTTCCTTATTTCATCTATTTTCTAGGAAAATTACCTCCAGGCCTTTTTGAGGTCCTTAGGTATTTTATCTAGGGACTTTAGGCTTGGCTGGACAGTACCACTTTGTTTTGTTACTGTTTGATTTTTAGAAATTAAAATAAATATCAGAAAAATCCCAAAAATTCACCAAAAACATAAAAAATTATAAAACACATAAAAATATTTTTGTTTTAATTTTTGGTTGATTTTTCTTGCATTAAATAAATTGTTGAAGTTAGCTTATTTGTGTTTCTTTTATTTTCTTCACTTATTAAAAATCCAAAAAAATATAAAAATAATTAAAAACCACTAAAAAATATTTTGTCTTTATTTTTTTTTATTTTTACTACTTCGTAGGTCTTCGGCCAATCCGTGCTCCTTGAGTTCGACCCTGGGTGCTATACCAGGTTAAACATATAGCATGACCACTTTATTTGTGCCTGATTGATTTTTGATTTAGTTAGTGGTCTGATATTTTTCTTGATATACACATCCGAATGATTGAGGTCGCAACGACCGTCTCAGTTACCTGATTGCCTTAGTTGCTCGGGATTTTGTGTTATCACGTCCTTATCGGCTAACCCTATAGAAAAGTGAGTATTGCCTGAAAATTATCTCGTACTTTCTCCACTTCCTTTGTATCTTGTGATCTGCACTTTTTGAGATCCTCGATATCGTGTCTAGGGGACTACTTAGACAAAGAAGAAGAGAGAAAGCTGATAGGTGAAACCACTACTTCCCTCAAAATGAGATACTCGGATGCAAGATGATGAGACATACATACTCGTGAGGTTGTGGTCTATGCTCAATACTTTGGATCAAGTTGGATGTTCTACATAAGGCGAGAACACCGTCGTAGACAAGGCCCTACCCGCCTACGTATGATAGAAGCACTAATATTTCACTCGTCCCAGGTGATAATCGAGGCATCCATATATGAGGTTTTTTGCTTTATTCCTTAAGAGTCGTGCCTCGCTCTGTCTGGAATGTACCTGAATACAATGTGGTCTTTGTGAACCCCAAACAATGATGTATGTTACAGATTTTAAATAAGATCAAAGTTTATTTAGCAGTCCTTATTTTAATTTTTGGATTTTCAACTTTTTGGGTATTTTTTAATAATAATTGCCTAACATTTTTTTATTTTCTTTAAACCTAAGTGATCAGAGGGAGATACTAACAAAGCAATGCAAGGTGACACTAGTATAGAAAACTCACCCTTTGTGTCAAAATGATGGATGCTCAGATAGAAGACTTACAGTGCTTGCCAGCTCTCTCCATGCATGATGCATGACAAGAGTTTTAAACCTAATATGTATGGTATGCAAGATGGTGAAATCGCCCTAAGAAGGAATTGTTGTTATCGTGAAGCACAAATTGAGTTTGATCAAGATCCAAACATAAATTATAGGAGCGTGAAAAATATTAGATGTTTAGACCTAATTTATTTGATCAAGAAATCCTAAAAATCTATGAGCTCAATCACAAAAAAAACAAATAAAAATAAAGGCAGAAAGCACAAAACTTCGAGAAATAAAAGAAAATAAATGGGAAAATAGAGAGAATAAAAAGTGTAAAAGTCAGTGAAAATAGCGAGAAAAATCGGTGAGCCCCCAAATGAACAAACACTAGGTAAAATAGGCCCGAGAGTCTGAGTGTCCATATGTATTATTACAAATTAATAAATAGAGTCTCTCTCTTACCAAAAAGAAAAAAATCGTTAAGCTAAAGCTATGCTACACAAGTCTCCAAAGATGTACATGTTGCCTCTCCAACCGGCTTGTGAAGGAGTCGATATCTACGTGACTCGGGTGCATCAAGCCTCCTAAGAAGATTGCCCTAGCTCTGTGGTCCCTCGCAATAAAGCCAATAAAGAGATGTATTAGCATTGATAATCAATTAGCCAAATAAAATAAAATAAAAATGAAGTAGAAAATGAGAGAAGAAAAATGCACACAAAATATATCCTAAGCGTTGCTCCCCAGCAACAGTACCATTTGATGAACATGAAAATCGAGGTGTCTAATGTCTGGTCTTGGAGGGCTTGCAATGTCCGATGTCAGATCCGTCAATCAATGTATCGGTCGCTCTCACATCTCTCAATACTCGATCAAAGCATGTCAATCAGCAATAAACTCACATGATGAGTAAGCACTAATATAAGTGAGATGAAATTTATTATACCCTACAAATAAGTATGCATAGTACGCAAGTGTAGAGGTCGAACGACAAAGGAGCAACGAGGATAGGTACAAAAATTGACAATCAAAAAGAAAATCAACAAATGTGTTTTTGTACTTTTTATAGGGTTTTCTAATTTTTGTGGGTTTTTAATATTTTTAATTTTTATTAAATTTTAGTTTATATATATATATATTAATTTTATTTTTTATTTTTAATTTATTTTCTTTTTAATAAAAATTATATATATAAGTAGAGATATCTACAATATGTATAATATAATTGTTATATAAGATATACATATAATATATATATAATCGAGAAAATACAATTGAGTATAGTCATTTTTATTTTTAAATGGTTTTAAAATATATTTATGGTATTTATAATAATTAATAAAAATTATCAAAAATATATAGTAATAATATAAATATAAGCTATATATAACATTTTATATTTGCAAATATAAATAAATATAGTCTAAAATTATAAAATAAAATATTTTTTGGTTATTTATTTTTTTCTTTATTTTTGTTAATTTTCTTATAATTTTGGGTATTTTTTGTATTTTTAATTGATAAAAAATGTCAAAATAGTGACTTATAATAATAAGCCATATTATTTTAGAATTTAAAAACATATAGCTATCTCAAAAATTTTCAAAATTATTTTTAATATACAATATATGATATAGATAAAATTCAGAAATTAAAACAAGTATTTTTGAGCTTTTAAATAATTTTTACGGATTCTATAAGTCTTTTGGTACAAAAATAACAGATCACAAAATCAAATATGCATAAATAAATACACATGATATTTTTTAGATTTTTAAAACATTTATATAATTTTTATGTATTTTAAAATGTAAGTAGGAGAAAAATGCATTGGTTTTATACTTTTAAAATAGAAAAATAATTTTAATTAGCTTAAGAAAAATATATTGGTTTAAAATAGTTCCAAGTACTTAAAATAATTTTCCTAAAATGTTTATATGAAAATATTATTTTTAATAATGCAAATACAAGAAATAAAATTAATTGTGTTGGCAGGAGTCTAAATGCAATTAAAATAAACTTTCAATGCATTCTAGAATTGTTTACAATAGTCTAGGGGCATACACACAAAAATCCTAGATATTTCGATATTAAATGTACCGGCATGGGTATATTTGCAATATCCAAAAAGTTCTAGGGACCACTTGAAATTTTTTGCTAAAATATTGCACTGATATTTAAAATCCTTGGACCAAATAATAACACAAACCTGGAGGCGTATCCTTGCAAAATACCCAATCCCCTCATGCGCACAGGCACGTGAGGTGACGTTGATTGGATTAAAGTGCAAATAAGTAAAGCTTGGGGTCCTAAGAGTAAATTTTTCAAAAATATTTGAACTTCAAAGAAAAGTTTCTAGATTGAAAATAAAATACAAAAACTTGGGGGAAAGGATGTAATATACCCCCACACGCGCTGGTGGACGGTGAATGAGGCTTCACTTATCCACATGTCACTCGTTTGATGTGGATACCGGTTCATGGATGAATGCCTGAGATTAGATCCGATGGCAGATCTAACGGTGAATGGTGTGCTCGATAATGGTGTGCTCGATCCGACGGTCGAGCTCAAAACCGGAGCTCCTCCTTTGATCTAATGGTTGTTACTTCCCACGAAGAACAAGGAAGAACAACTGTTGGGTTCTACTTCGATCGACTCTCCTGCCAGACTCCAACCACTGGGCAGCTCCCAAGTGTCTCAAAATGGAGCCCAAGTCCTCCTGCATCTATTGAAGGTCTTAAGAAGGTCTAGGACCCATCAATGGGGTCCTGGGGGCTCGAAGAAGGCCGGGTACCACGGGACCTCAGTTCTGGTCACAATTTGACCCTCAAGGGTCTATCAAGCTTGAAACCTACATGGTTAGATTGCAAACAAAAAGACCAAGGTTTGGGGCTTGATGTTCAGCAAAAAGATGGTGAAATGAGTCAAGGCAGAGATCGTCGGCATGCGGCGAAGATGGAGACCTTCTTGATCTGTGCAAAATCGGGGGGGCGAAGAGGGAAGATGATGTGGTGATCGGCGAGTCGGAACATAGGCTAGAACGGTGGTCGGAGCACTAGCTCCGGTAAACTACAAATTTTTAATTTACGAAATATAATATGGAATTAAATGAAATAAAAGGCTAAACTAACCTATTGTTATTGCTAGGAATCTAAAAAGCACAAAAAGAACTGCTCAGACTTAAAGAAGATGGAGCAGAGGACCTTCTCCTGAGCAAGTCCGGTGAGGTTTGGATCTCACCTCCCTGCCTCCTTCTCCGCACCTAGATCTCAGGATATGCACCCATTATCATTGTGGATGCCCCAGATGAAGAGAAAAGAGGATGAAGATGGGTCAAGACGGATCAAATTCAAATGGAGGTTAGAGGAGAATCTAAATAGGGAGGTGACTTGGATTAGGGTTTGCAAGTGAATCGATGCCCCATCCTTCGAGAAAGCATTCGAACATTAAAGTCCAATGAATGAGGAATAGATTTGCAGAAGGAATCGAGCCCTGAAAATGCAAGATTCGTGCGAGACAAATTGGAGAAGAGAGGAGGTCAATGTTTTGATAAGCCTGGGGTTAGGTGCAGGTATAGTTGATTGGCGGGCCAACCAAGACCCGTACCTGATTGGGCCACGTCAGGCGCCAGAGGACAAAACAGAAATAAAAAGAGGAATTAAATAGAAATAAAATAGAAACAATTTTATTAATTTTTTACTTAAAACATGAAAGTTGTTTCTTATTTTATGTACTATTTTTGGATGATTTTTATTTATTTTTATCGATCTATTTATTAAGTGTTAGTTTTTACAAGTATAATTAAATTTATATTTACTTATATATGAGGCATTTGATTTGTATTTTGTATTTTATTTTTTATTTGTTATTTTTATCATTTCTATATTTTCAATATATTTAATTATGCATTTGCATATTTTTATTTTATTTTTTTAACTTTATTTGTACACTTACATAAATATGAGTGGGTATAATATAGCTATAGTTTACCTATGTATTTTATTAGGTTATTTATTTTAATGAAATTATAATGGTTTCTTTTTATGTCTATACTTTTATATGATTCAAATAATATTTACAAATATTGAAAATTATAAAAATGGTAAAAATACAAAGAAGAATTAAATGTATTAAAGTATATAGATATAGTATACAATGTGATCCCAAAGGCCAAGTTTTGTACTTTAACTCCAATTTTAATGAAATTACTTCATTAGATAGATAATTTAATTTAGGATACAATAAAGGTGAGTTTAGTCCAATTTGAGTTCATATGGAGAAGATATGGA
This sequence comes from Ottelia alismoides, assembly GCA_037367405.1. Taxonomy (NCBI): domain Eukaryota; kingdom Viridiplantae; phylum Streptophyta; class Magnoliopsida; order Alismatales; family Hydrocharitaceae; genus Ottelia; species Ottelia alismoides. The sequence continues at coordinate 1,100,031 of JAZKJV010001550.1, forward strand.
TCTATGAAGTTCTATTTACGATTTTTTCATCTGTATGTCCCAGTCACCTTGTACTTATTTTTATGTATAATTAATTTTGTTTTTTTCTATGTATCTTTGTGTACATGTTTGATGTTGAAAATATTTTTATGTGAAGAGTAAAAGAGTGTGTAAAAATTAGTGAACTTTTCAACTATATATAGTGTATAGGTCACCTAGAGTTTCTTGGTGACAATGCCCTTTTGTATGTATTTCTATGCCCTTATCTACCTCTACTTTATTCATTGTCGACCAAGTCAATATTGACTTGGTCTCGGAGTTTAGGATCAATCGGTTTATAATAGTTCATTTATTTTTCTTTTCTTTTTTCATTTATTTTGTATTTAAATACAGATATTTAAGCATTCTTTACAAACAAAGGTCAGAATGTTAATTTGTACAAGTTAGTTATATTTACATGCATTTAACTAGGGTTTTAAAAATAAAATAAAGGAATAAAGGTGAATGAATGGATATTCATCAGTCACTCAGGTCAACTTCAATTGATCGATTAAAAGTGGCCATCGTAGAGCCGTTGGGGTGAATTTGGAAAATGATCGATTATGGCTCTCAAAGGTTCGAACATGAAGTGATTGATCAGGTATAATCAGTCGGTCAATCATTCTTGCAACAAAAGCAAATATCAAAGTGATCGATCAGATATCGAAGTCAGTCGACCAAGGTCTGGTCTGTCAGATGTTGAAGATGATCGATCATGTCAAATACAGTGATGTTGTGATGTGTTCGTTCTCTAGCAAGTTCTGAGCCAGTGAGCTTACAACTTGATAAAAGAAATGCAATAACTTTACAAAAGAATTTCATTAAGTTACAATAAGAAATGATGACGATGACAACAATAACAATGACGATGACGATAATAATTGATGACATCTGTTTTTAAATACCCATAGTAAATAAACTATTATACGATAGTTTTCTTAAGTTTGGAATGTTATGTTTCTAAAAAAAGTTTATGATGGTTAATTGTCTGTGACGTCGTATTTTTATTTACTTTGTATAGATGTTATCGTTTTATATGTTATTATGTTTTGACATGTTTGATATTATGATGTTCATAGGTCAAGATGCTTGTTAGGTATTACAACGAAGGTCGAACTATATCGTTGAATAGGGAGGCATAATGGCAGGAGGTACGTGAGAAACATTCTTTTTTTCTATGCAAATTAGGTAGTCATTTTGACCTCTTTAAACTATACTAGCATCATCCTCTCAAATCGATTTTAAGGGAAAGGCGACAACCGACCAAGGATAATGTCACACTTGTCCCTTTTCGTCAAACTACAAGGGACAATTGTCATCATCGTCGTCGATATTCTAACGGCCATGATTACCCCTTCCTGTTTACTAAGAAGAAACGATCGAGATCGTCCCCTCCACAACTGATCAGAGGAACCGGATCCTCTGCAATACTGCAGAGGCCGGTTGTAAGAACTGGGCATCGTGAGCCGCTCGATCAAGATCGAGCGGTTCACACGAAATCAGAGCATTTTTTAGCTCTTACTGTGTGGCCTTTGCAATACTGCAGAGGATCCGTGCTCCTGATCAGAAGGGACGATGATGACAGTCCCATCAGATGTATAAAAGGAATGCCATGGTTTGTCATCATAACTATTGGCATGTCGTCCCTTCGGATCACATGAGAGATGATCGTAATTAAGGGACGACAGTACAGCCTTCGTTCAGAGGGGATGGTTGTATTGATGGAGGATACGAATTATGAAGAGCTAAATAACCAGGTTGATAATAATCGTTAAAAGCTACCCATGTAATTTTTTTTCTGTCTGCCATATCCATATATTCCTTCTAAAGCAATATTTACGAATTTTTAACAGCAAGAATTATTTTTAGCATGGAAAAAAAAGGGCATGCTGCGTTTCCTTCCCGTAGTCGCTGAACGTGAGATTTGCTCCCTCAGGTGTCCGAGAGGAAGGGAGACAACAGCGGAGGGCCACTATTTTTGGTCTCATGTATCAGAGATAGAGAGAGAGAAAGACAAAAGAGGAGAAGAGAGTGTTTGTGTCTACGTGATCCATTTCATGTTAGAGAGAGAGAGAACAATGGTATGGAGGGAGAGATTGATGCCATTACGACTTTGAGCTAGAATGTGCCAAGATGTTTACAGATGAGAATAGATTGAAGGATTGACACCAATCCCTCTTCTATCACCTCAGTTGCGCCGGCCTTCACCAGATGTCGCCGATGCTCGTTGTCGAGGAGCGTTGCTATCGTGTTTCTTAGAGCTGTCGCAGCCCATCTACAAGGTTTTTTGAACTGATATATTCCAATTTAAAGCTGACATAGATTGTTTCGTTTGGTATTTGTGTTTGCTAACGCACAATTTCTAGTACCTATAACAGGATATTTGGAAAATCATGTTGGAATATCATGAAAGAAGCAAACTTCAATCTGCTGTTGACAGTACCTCATTACAGATCTATGATATATGTTATCTTTGGCCTCTTATTTCTGAGAAAAAAAACATGTTCTAAGTACTTTTAATCTATTTGCTATTAAAAAAAGGAATCCTTTCAAGATAAAGAGCAAGTTGGCAATCCTTAACCAGTAGTTAAACTCATGTCCCCTGATGTAAAGGTTAAAAACCTTCTTGGTAGATGAATATATCATGGATTTTTTTGGACTTGCGTATCATTCATGAAGAAAATTCAAGCAGAGATCTTGCTTAAAGAAACCAGCAACGCATGAACCGACGGTTTGATTAATTTCATTTCATTTTAGATACGCCTGCATTGCGCATCACCACCACTTCTAATATCAGCAAAAGAGATTGAAAGAGGAGGATGTTGCAGAGAGCGGCGAGCAACGCGTATTCGTGGTGGTGGGCGAGCCAGATCAGGACCAAGCAGTCAAAATGGCTCGAGAACAGCCTCCAAGGTTAGCATTGAAGTCATTCAGGCTTTAGCTCTGATCAGATCCCTTTTTATGTGTACATACAGTGATTTTTGTATTCAATCTCACGGTCGTCAATGTAAATTCATTTTTGTCCCCGCTTAATATTCTGAATTATTTTTGCCATAATCAGAATCCAGGTTGAACTGTTTGAAACAGAGATGTCATCTATGTTTCCAGTCATTTAAAATTACTGCAGCAAAGCTTTGACCAAGTACAGATCAAGTCATTTAAAACTGCTTTTATAGTCAAGATTTGAACTACATAATCAAGTAATGATCCGAAATCACATCTTGTCAGCTACCAACAAATTAATTTCATCTTCTGAATGCAAATGCCTAAACAATTCAAGCCATTTCGCATAAAAATAAACAGAGCTCTGAGAGCTCTCGGAACTCAAATATGTTTTGTGCTCAGATTCGCGAATTAATATTCGACGTAATGTGTTGACTCTCCTTAACCGGCAGATATGGAGGAGAAGGTAAATGCGGCACTTAAGCTCCTCCAAGAAGATGCCGAGACCTTCGCAAAGAAGGCGGAGATGTACTACCGGAGGAGGCCGGAGATGATAACCTTTGTACAGGAGACTTACAAGGGATACAAGAGTCTGGCCGAGAGATATGACCGCATATCCGGGGAGCTGCACAAGGCCAACAACACCATAGCAACTGTTTTCCCTGACCAACACTTCGGGATGGATGATGACGACGACGATGGCCCTCCCACTCCAAAAGCTACAGGTGCAGATACCAGCAAATTCCGCAAGATCACGCCTCCTGCACCGCCTGCCATGGTGACCAAGAGTACAAAGCCATCCACGCCCAAGACGAAGCCGGGTAAGAAGAAGAAAGCCAATCCATACAGCACTGCCAGCCCGGAGAAGGCGCGGGAACAGATTGATAAGCTTCAAAAGGAGATACTGGTTCTTCAGACTGAGAAGGAATACATGAAGGGCACGTATGAAAGTGGGCTGTCCAAGTACTGGGAGATCGAGAAGAAGATCACGGATATGCAAGATAAGGTCTGCCGCATGCAGGATGACTATGGTGAAGAGACGGTCATCGAAGACGATGAAGCACGGGCTTTAATGGCGGTGACGGCTCTGAAATCCTGCGAGAATACATTGATTAACTTGCAGGAGAAACAGAAGCAAGCCATGGAAGAGGCTCAAAAGGAGACCGAGAGGATTAAGTGTGCCAAGGAGAGAGTCATGGCCCTCAAGAAAAAATGCGGGCAGCCGGTGACGGAAACTCGGAATCCATCGGAAGATGCTCAGGAGATCCTCTCCGCGAACAACAGCATGGAAAAAGCCATGCATCTCCTGAGCAAGGAGAGGATGGAGCTGCAATCCATGTGCGAGAAGGTCCGGAAAAGCTTCCAAACAGACTCGGAGGTGACCGTTTTGGATCTCGCCGAGAAGATCGACGAGTTGGTGACCAAAGTCATCGCCTTGGAGACCACCGAGTCATTGCAGACAGCGCAGATACAAAGATTGAAACAGGAGAATGATGAGCTCCACGATCAATTGCAGTCTTTAGAGAATGAGAAGACAACCATGGCCGCTGATTCGACTCAGTTGGGCGAGAAGATGAAGCAGCTGGAGAACGAACTATGCAGAGTCCAAGAGCTAAACAAGAACGTTCGTGAGGAAAGCGGGAAACTGCAAACGAGTTTCTCTAATATATGTCATACATTTAACGATCTTTCCGATAAGTTACAGTCACATGAGAAGATCGCAGAGAACGAGACTGCGAGTAAGTTGCAGCCACCTGAGAAGAACGCAGAGGACAAAGCAGAGAGTAAATTGCAGCCACCGGAGAAGAAGAATGCAGAGGATGCGACTGTGTATACTGTCAAACCAGAAGTTGTGATTGAAACTAGTGAGCAGAATATCGAGCTCCAAATAAACCAGAAGCCTGAAAACATGCAAGAGAAAACGTCGGATGATCCTTCTATCGAGGCGAAAAATTCAACAAGAACTGTGAAGTTTGCGGATGCAGAGACCGATAATAAACAGGATGCTAATGCCGAGCCAGTTGCCATCCCCGACAACATCAAGGTGGCAACAAAGGAACCAGAGACAGCGAAGGCCAATGACACAGAAGCAAAGAAAGACGCTGTTCCAGACGCAACAGAAGCAAAGAAAGTCGATGTTGCGAAAACAGACAGTGGCGTTGATGCCTGTGGAACTAGAGAAAGCCGTGCGTGTAGCGAGAACAAACCCACGAACAATGATGCAAAAACCGAGGGTGCAACAACAGAAGGTGATGAATCACACTGCGAAAAGATTGATGATCATGGCGATTCCACGACATTAAATTGGCAGCAGCTATTGATGGATGGCGTGGAAGGCAGAGAGAAGGCCTTGTTAAACGAGTACACTTCCGTACTCCGGAACTTCAAGGAAACGAAGCGGAAGCTGACGGAAGCAGAGAAGAAGAACCAGGAGTTCATGTTCGAAACAAGGTCCCAGATAAGAGATCTCAAGAATTCCAACATCATTAAAGACGAAGAGATACGAGCTCTACGACAAAAGCTCAAGTTCATGGAGGGCGGTTCGACAGCGGGATCCAAAGTGAATCGCACAATGTCCGACTCTGTAATCGCAACAGCGCCAAGTGATCCTGACGACAATGAAGAGTTGGGTAACGAATTGAAACCAACAGAGGCAGAAGAACCACGGGCAGTTTCGTCGGCCGAGGAGAAGTTCAGGAAGGACATAGATGAGTTGCTCGAGGAGAATCTCGAATTCTGGATAAGGTTCAGTTCATCATTCCAGCAGATACAGAGATTCCAGATTGTGGTGCAGACACTGCAAGGGGAGATCGAGAAACTGAAGGAGCCCAACAAGAAGCAAGAAGGGAGTAGCACAAACAGCAGCGAGAGCTTGGTGAAACCTGAGGTCGCATTGCTGCACAAACAGCTGAGTAATCTGCAGACCGACCTGTCTATCTGGGTAGAACAGAACGGGTTTCTGACAGAAGAACTGCACAGTAGATTCTCGTCGCTCGACACCATCAAAGATGAGATACTGAGAGTCTCCAAGGAAGAACCGATCGAGGGGGAGGTGCAGTTCACGCCATATCAGGTGTCCAAGTACCAAGGAGAAGTGCTGAGCATACAGCACGAGAACAACAAGGTGGCAGACGAATTGCAAACCGGGCTCGTCCATGTGAAGAGCCTGCAAGAGGAAGTCGACAAATCTCTCATGAAATTCGATGAGAAATTCGGGCTCGGACCAAAGGGAAAGGGAAACTCGAAGAAGGCTAATGTTCCTCTGAAGTCCTTCTTGTTCGGATCGAAGCCTAAGAAGCAATCGATATTCGCGTGCGTGAATCCAGCAATGCAGTTTAGTGACCTTTTACTAAAGCCTCCTAGATAAAATGCAAAGATTGTCTCTGTTTTTTTTTGGAACTTTTTTTCTGGGCAGTTACACCTTCCATTGAGATTGATTTAGGAGGATAACAATTCGTAACAAATATGTTTGCTCGCTCTTCTTAAGAAGCATACAAAACTTCAAAGATACAGAAAGGTGCGATTTTTAATCATCGTCTTTTCCTAAAAGGGATTGTAATCATTTTTAGCAGATTATGTTATTATCATTTGATTTTTTTTTTTCAGTAAGCACGGGCATAAACAATAGCATCTGAAAGAAGAATATTCTCGTGAAGAAGAACATCATCATGTGTCATGATGCAAACCTTTCGAGATGATTCCAAACAAGGACAAAATTATGAGCAAAGAGCGAACGAATCGAGTCATGAGAAGAGATGATTTATTGGCACATACATCAGTAGAAATAGAACTGTAACAGCAACTGTAAGAGAAATAATTCGTGAACAAATACAATATACATTCTGTTATTTATTAGACACGAGCACGAAGCAACATGACCGAATGAAATCAGTGAAAAAGATCTTAACAATATCGAGATCTATATGGCAAAATTTTTAATGAAAAGACACCTCCTTCACTATCCTTGCCCCCCTCCCCTTTGCGACGTACAGGCCGATATGATGCATAATTTCCTGAAAAGAAATCATTAGGAAATGTCAGTAGCATGTAGAAGAACAAATGCAGAAGCAGTTCCATAAGCAAAAGGACATTCACAACCAAACCTTGTGAGACTCATCCATAAATTTAAATATCAATAGCAAAATGATGCCTTGCATCAACTAAGTAGTTGCAAGAAACTTCATTTTCCACCTATAGATGATGCGTGATGGTTATTCCTTAAGTATGCAAATATATGATGATTATTCCATACACATATTATATCAATGTGCAAATAATTAGATCCAAGGAAAAACTATGTTCTATCCTTTCATACTATAACTAACCATGATTAGCTCATAAGAACATTGACATTATAATCCAGCAAAAGTGTTAAGAGGGCTTTTCTAGATTGCTGAAAAGCCATCACTTACCTGAGGATGAGCCAAAGCACCAGGGATGTTCCTCGCAACAGAAACGGGGAGATCGAACGTAGCACAGCCTCGTGAATACACGACAACATCTTCAACTGGCATGAGGAAACCGACATTTCTTGATGACAAGGCGGCACATACAAAGTCTAGAACACATACATCAGTGCAAATCCCCAGCACCAGAAGCTTCAAAGTCAAAATATTGTTAGTAAACAATTGCTCTATATTTTTCGATCCAAAGCACTTTCATATAGAAGAAAGCACTCGTGTTGCAGGAATTAAAAATGCTAAGGTGACAAATATGCTACACAGAACAAAAAATAAACAGATATCCTATGCCAATCATAATAACTAGCACTAAAGAAATCCCAGGCATCTAATTTCATTGTAACAGAATCACTTACATAAGCTATGCAATTTCTTTCATCAAACAAACCCTCTCTCTTAAAATTTAACCATAGTCACATTCACTGGCGAATTATATAACATGTAAACAAATCATCTCTATTGACCATCAGAAGTAACAAACAAAACAGCAAGGAAAGAGCTGAAGGCTGAAGCTGCTTACGACTTCGATCTTGTTCGCCATCACCCAGACAGTAAAAACACTGGAACCATCCTTCTCCATCGACCCAATGATGCCATTGATGCAATCCTTTCGTCTCATAGTCACATTGGGCTCCTTCTCAAGCCACAAAAGCTCTACACCAGTACAACCATCAACATCTCATGAGCATAACCTTAACGAGAGAAAGTAAATTCTTAGATCTGTCAAAGCTTACCCGGGACGAAATTCTCTTCACCGGTGCCAATAATACAGTGAGGCGCAGCTCGGGCTTGTTAGGATAGTGTGTATCAAGGAGGGCAAAGATGGGCCACTTCCTCTCACAGAAGGCCCTGGAAATTCTGTCTGCTTCATTTACCATTACAGAGATCTGCTCGTTAGCTTCCGTGAATCTTACATTGTATCATGTGAAGTGCGTGACCAAAAAGGAGAAATTCTTCGTGAATCTTTCTGTCCCCAAAACATATCAACTGCTGAAAAAAATATGGAGACTTCGCAACAAAACGAGGGGACAGGAGGGGAATCTCGTTCGTTCTTAAAGTGGGTATATTCAAAATCTGATCTTTTTCGGCAGAAACAAGTGAAAGGAGCAGTACAGATCATGTGAAGTGCAAAACAAAGATTCGATCCTTTTTTGCCAAGAACAGTCGGGGAGTGGGAGAATGGGATTACGAGATTGCCAGCGCCGACGATGCAGAAACCATTGACGATGTCGACGAGGACGAGGCCGACCTTCTTGCCGTCGGCACCTCCGAGGAGGAAGCTCTCCTCTTCTTCTACAGGTATCTCTGTCCTTAGCAGACCCATTGGTTGACGTCCTCCTCCTCCTCTTGTTCTTTCTTGTTGGATATAAGGATTGGTTGTGTATGTAATATATTCGAGGGGTGTGATCCAATTAGTTTGAAGACAAATCTCTCGATCGAATTTCGTGGGGACTCCATGGATCGTAGTTGCGTGGCGGTTTTGCTCGTCACCTTCTTCATCTGTCGATGGCGAGGCCTTTGGAAGGTCGGCGCCTCCGGAGAACGTTTTAAAAATCCAACCGAATTCGGCCATTGAATTGGTTAAACCAAGAATCGGAGTAAAATGATCTAGTCATCCTATTTTTATTGAGAAAATAAAAATCAGTCAAAATCCGATTGGATCGCTTAAATTCGGATGAACCAATTGAACAAAACTACCGATTTAACCATCTATTTTTGACAAAAAATAATTTCCAATAAATTAACAAAATATAAACTTTTCAGAAATATTCACATTTTAGTCTCATTCTAACTTATACTATAATACTCTTTTATCTCTTCTCATTCACATGTGTCAATGACTCATTATTGCTTTTCCCTTCTTGCCATATGAGCATGCCTCTCTCTTCTCACATGATGTATTGTCTACTTATAACAATAATAAGCGAAGAAGACATTGTCATAGTTATACTACGAGAAGCAATAAATTAACAACACTTAGAGTTTAATTACTTTTAAAATTATTAACTTTTTACATCACATTTATGTATTTATATAAATTTTATGAAATATGATTATTATGTCCTTTCGAATTTTTTAAGAACATTTATACCCCTAACTTTTAAACAATATCATTTGTGCTCCAATATTTTCTTAAAAATTCCACAATATCATTCTTATGTTGGTATAAAATGGGAGCACAAGTATACCAATAAAAATGCCACTGCTAGTGATTTTGTAAAAATATAGAGGACACATGCAATTGCATTAAAAATAGAGGTATAAATGTTATTGGAAATTTTTGGAAGGGCAAGACTAACAAATCCTCGAAAGATATAGTGTAGCATTTTTCGTATTTATTTGTATGATATACCGATTTAACTCAGTTCGACCCGGTTGAACCATATAATCCAAACCAACAATATAACGGTTCGGTCTTTTCCGTTTTTTTGAAATGATGATGTCATCATCAGTTCGACCGGTCGGTTCCATTGGTCCGACCATAAAAATCAGAAATCGATACATGTCCGATTTAATGTCCGGATCGATTTTTAAAACCTTGCTCCAGAGTCTCGGCTGCCCGAGTGGATTTTCGTGGTATATTCGGCGGGCTTATTTTATTATTTTTAAATCCTTGTAGACTTCGCTGATTAACTTCTACCTCCAATATGTTTCGTATTTATCTCACAATCTCCATAAATTTCCTCCTTCTCACACCACAATTCTTATCATCATTTTCATTCTTCTTGAATTAATTTTTTTGACTTAATCTAATCACATAAGAAACCAATTGTGCATATCTGAACACGATTTCGAGCTTGCGATCTTTCAACCGTGCTCTCCTCACACCTCACCATCAAGATATGCAGCGTCAATGTCGTGGGTGAAACCCTAACCTCTCTCCTTCCCGTCGTCCTCTAAAATGATTGGAGATCAACCAATCAAATGTCACATATGCAAAAGAACCGGATCTGGCTTGCTACCTCATGGTCCACTACTTCCTCTACTACAAGGGTTTCTTGTACCGTAGATGCACCATATGTTGGAACTTATCACGTGAATACTGATTGGCTGAGAACTGGTGAAGAGGTTGATGATGTGACTAATCTTCCGCTCGCCTTCTGATTGACTGAGAATTGATAGGTTGGATTGCTTAAACGTTTGATCTCCTCCTGCATTCTGATTAACTGAGAGCTAACGGACTGGATTGATGAGATGCATGATTATCTGTAGAATGCACAATCACAGATAAACTTCTACAAAGATGGTCGAAGGAATGAAGATCAAGATCGAGAACTTCAATGGATCGAACATCGTATTCTTGAATATGTATATCAAAGATATTATGTACTAAAAGGATCTCTATCTTCTGACCAAAAGTTAGAATCCTGAAACCATGAAGATGAGGAGTGGAAGGTCCTAGATTGAAAGGCTATAAGAGAGATAAAGCTCGATCTTACTCCATTAGTGGCTTCAAATATTTCAAAGGAGATAGAAAAAAGTGAATCTTTTCAAAACCCTTTAAAAGATGTACATGAAGCGTCCATGTCAAATAATGTATATTTTATGAAGAAGCTTTTCAATTTAAAGGTGGTCGAAAACTCTATGATGGCTGCATACCTAAATTATTTGAATTGTATTACCAACTAGTTGGAGTCTATGAAGATCGTATTTGATGATGAGGTGAAATCCCTTTTACCTATTTCTAATTTACTTAACAATATGAATGCATTGTTTGTAGCATTTAGCAACTCATCTGATTCTGTGGCGTTGAAGTTGGAGGATGTTGTTGATCTTTGAGAAGAAGAGGCATGGTGGAAGATGTTTGTAGAAGACTACTCATCAAGTTCTACTTATATATAGAAGGGATAGGTAGGAAGAGTTACATGAGGCAAAAATATTTTAGTAGAAATTCACAAAAAGGAAGATCCAATTCTAGACATCCAAAGTCCATGATCTTTTGAGATTTCTATCAATCGGGCATTACAATACAAAGTGCAAGGTCCCAATAAGGTATAAAGGAGAAAGTGACAAAAACTAGAATATTATAAACATTACTAATTATGATGATAGTGATTCCTTGATATGTATTATAGATGCTTTAAGTTGGTCATGAATTGTGGACTCATGTGATTCATTTCATAACATATATAAAATAACATCCTCTAAAATTATGTAAAAAAATAATTTTGGAAAATTATACCTAGCAGATGATGAATTTAAACAACACAATAGGAAAGGGAGACATTGACATATCCCATCCCAATGGCAATGTCTTGATATTGAAGAAAGTTAGGCATGTACCAAGCCTAACAAGGAATCCTATATCTGTCAGACCTCTACCATAAAAATATTGTAGTGACATCATGTGATGAAAATTCGTGGAAGATGTTCAAAGGATTAATGATTCTGGTTAAAGGTTAGAAAAACAGAACCCATATATATTGCATCATGATTATGTGATATGATAAATGTTGCATCATGTGGGTGTATTGTTAGAACTTGGCATAGATGACTTGATCACATAAACAAAAAGGGAATGAAAATCATGCACAAAAAAGGGAAGTTGATAAGATTGTATATTGTTGATTTAAACTTCTATGAAGGTTGTATGATATCTTGGATAAGCAGAAAAAATCATTTCATATAGATGTATAGGGACTATCCCAAGTACCTTCCCTTGGCATGTCTCATTACTTTCATTAATGATGCAATTAGAAAATTATGCATTTATTTTATCTAACATAAACCCAATGCATATGCGAACTTCAATATATGTAATACTTTAGTTGAGAATGAGACATATTTAACTTTGTAATGTCTCAAGGTAGACGGGTGAGAATATTGCAATGACGAGCTTGAGTCCTACTACGTCAAGAACCATATCAAGAGATTGAAAACGATACCAAGAGAATCTAGGTAGAATGATATTGTTGAATGCATGTACATGATTCTTCTAGCGCATTCGAGAAGCATGAGGATACATGCAGGTAGACCTGACCAATGGGTCGGGGGTTCGCCCGCCCAGCTCGCTCGTGGGTTAAACTAGGGTGAGGAGAGTTGAACTATGTGTATGTCCTACTTGACCCATCAAAAATTATATATATATATATATATAGTTTAATGGGCCTTTCCCTAGGGCTTCCCCGCCCCATATTACGACATTTTTTTTTTTGAAAAATACCATCATATATTTCGTCACTATATCCCTCTAATATGGCATTCCGATTTCGTCAAAAACAAAGACTCATATACCATATCCAAAACAGGTCGATTACAACAACTATAAGACAGTTAAAATTACATTTTTTTGGAGATGAATATTATACTTGGTGGACATGCTTATACAGTTCACTAGTCACCTTAAGATGCTCGCATGCCTACATGCGCCATCTAAGTTAGAAGTTGGTGTATTTGTGCTGTGGGAGATGAAGGAACTTATTCTTCACGATCTTCGAGTAAGTAGAAATATTTTAATATTTTATTTAAAAGTTGCTAGCTAAGAGAATGCGAGGACGGCCCAAGAAGTGTTGGAAAGAGACTATACAAAGGGATCTTAGTTTTTTGGATATAAGTACAAGATTGACCGAAGATAGATCTGAATGGAAGCGAAGAATCCATGTAACCGATCCTACTTAATTGTGGGAAAAGGTTGTTGTTGTTGTTCATTTAAAAGTTGAGAGATTATATTTTTATTTTCCAGTGTTTAATTGTAGCAAAATTATTGGAGAACTAATCTCCTAGTTCGTGCCGGCATCCTCTCTCGTGCGGTGAAGATTCACAAAGATTGGAGAGATATGAACACAAGGATAATTAATTGGTTATAGTTTTATATCATCACTTTGGTTTTTTACTTGATCTTTTAAAAATATCATACCTTTGATGTTCAACCTCTCGAGGAATTGTTTCATCTTAATCCCATTGTAGCTCCGAAGAATTGGATTAATAAAGCATGTACATATCGGTCTTCTAAATTGTTTGAGATAATAATATTTATCTAAATTGATAATTTTATTTTACTATTTGACAACTATAATAAAAATTGCAATAGCAAATAAGTTAAACAACTCGACCCCACACGAGCAGAGAAGGAATACTGACCAGATGGAGCTCAATTTGGTAATTTTCTTCTCACCATTATACATTTATAAAGTTAAAATTAAATTTCAATTTAGTTATTTATTTATTATATAGAGTAGGAAAATAAAGGTATTTCTTGATCGGGAAACAACTTTAGAACCTTTAAAAAAGAGTGGTTCTCGTGCATGATGTCATGAGAGTTACGTAAAAGCTCGCATATTTTTTCCTTAATAGTTAACTTTACATTTTTATTATAAAGTTATTCATTACTTTTTGAATGAAAATAGGAGGATAACGCAGTGGTTGCAACCTACACAACCATCTAATGACACAACAACAAATTTGGATTACACTGACACTTTTTAAAAAAAAAACTGTCATTAAATTAGCCGTTGTTAAATATATAACGATGATATTATTCATTGTGAAATGATTTTTCGTACTTGATATTAGCGACGAATATCATATATGTTGCTATATCATTAGCAATGGTCCACTCACTACAAAAAAAATGAGTTATAGTGACGGTTTTTTCAAAATCTGTCACTAAATTAGCCGTTGTTAAATATATAACGACGATATTATTCGTTGCGAAATGGTTTTTTGTATTCAAAATTAACAACGAATATCATATATGTCGTTATATCATTAGCAACGGTCCACATAACGACGTTTATTCGTGACTATTTTTCAAACTTCTAATTAATCGCCGCTAAATTTTGAACTAAAAAATAGCGACGATTAGTTGATTTTCTGAAATATAACAACGAATAAGTGTCGCTATATGGACCCTTGCTAATGATATAACGACATATATGATATTCGTTGTTAATTTTGAGTACGAAAACTCATTTGGCAATGAATAATATCGTCGTTATATATTTAACAACGGCTAATTTAGTGATGGATTTTGAAAAAAAAAACCGTCACTATAGCTCAATTTTCTTGTAGTGACTCGCAGGGGCCGCTCGATCTCGATGGAGCGGTTCGCATGAGCTTTCGCAATAAGGACCCACAAAAACACTGAATTCGTGTGAGCAGCTCGGGTGATCCACGGTTTTAGAGCAGTCTCTGTGGTACTGCAAAGGATCTTCTCGCGAGAGGAAGGTCTTTTGTAAGAGCCTATTTAGATACAAATGGCTGCAGTACTCGCAACCATCGACAAAGAATAGTCTATGCTGACGAACAGTCCAATGTACAATAGTGCCATATTGGCGGTGGTTACGATTCCCTTTCCAATATGGAGAAAGAAGACGACGGGAGTTATTATGGAACTAATGCCATTAATTTCCCTGAAGTTGTAGATAAAGGAAGCTGACAAGGGCACATCAAACCCTCCGTGCATCGCATCATCGATGACATTCCCATCTAACTAACACCGGTTATACATAATTAGGTCGCTGCACCACCTTGAGTCCCCCATTCATTGACGTTACTGCAGCTAAGGTTCGGCATGCTTCTTTTTCTCTCTCTTGTATAGCTTGTAAGATCGTCTGAATGCTACGCTTGATGTATCTAAGGATGCTAATAGAATTGAATCATTCGAATTTGATTGTAATTCATTCGATAAAAATTCGAAAAAAAATTGATACTTGTATACATATATACTGAATTAACATGAATTCGTTCGATAATAATTCGATTCGATTTGATACTTGTATACATACATGCATACATACATATGTACACACATACATATGTATTTGCATATTATATCCGTACATACATACAAAAATATGTATGCATACAAACATATGTGCATGCATGCATGTGTGCATGTGCATGTAATTATATCAGTTAATGACGAAATATCAATATTATAAAATTGAGTAGAATATCAGTCATGATGTCTATTAAGAAAGAAAATATGTTTAAGAGTTTTATCTCATTCCCCACCTTATATTTGTTTCCATATTCTAACATTCTCTACAACATCTTTTCCCTTCTTTTTTTCATTCTTTTTTAAAGATCTATCACTCGTAAGGAAGATAGTGGCGATCCCTCTTCTTACACATAAATATGACTGAGCTAAAAATCTCAGATGAGAAAGAAAGACTACCTAGATCTGCATCTACTCATTTTCTTTCAAATGTAAACTAACTCCTCCCCCATGCCCACCCCTTGTTTTGAGCAATCAGCACTCTCCTTTACGTATGTCATGGTTTGTGATTCAAAATATTCTTCCTCTACTTTTTTGTTTTGTTAATTGTCCTTGCAAGACAATCCATAAGTGAGGATTATCATTGTAAAGACATTGATCATCACATGAATAATTTACAATTTACAAGTTCTTCTCACCATAATATTAGTTGTTTCTGTGTATATTTAAAATCATGTGTGATTCACGACATTTGTTATAAGATAATGATGATCACCACGATGCATGAGATAATTTTATCGTGCTAAGTTATTTGTTGCTATCTTCGTTGTTTTAAATAATAAGACTAATTTGTCTTAGTTTTCTATTATGTTGCTTCAACATACACTACTAAATAACCATAAAGACTAGTAGGAAAGAACATGTATTTAAGAATTTTATCCATTTCCCTACCTTACATTTATTTCCATGTTCCCATATTCCATGTCATATCTTTTCCATCCTCCTTTTCATTCTTTATCAAAGATCATCAACTATAAGGTAGATAGTAATGCTCCCATTTCTTGCACATGAACACGATAGCTATGCTACGTTGAGTTCCTCCTTTACGTTTGTTGTGATTTGTGATATATCAAAGTATTCCTCTTCTGCCTCCTTGTTCTATTGGTTATCCTTACAAGACAATCCATGGTGATGACTATCATTGTCAGGAT
Source organism: Ottelia alismoides (assembly GCA_037367405.1). Classification (NCBI taxonomy): domain Eukaryota; kingdom Viridiplantae; phylum Streptophyta; class Magnoliopsida; order Alismatales; family Hydrocharitaceae; genus Ottelia; species Ottelia alismoides. Next base: position 1,116,323 of record JAZKJV010001550.1, read on the forward strand.
GACATTGATAATAACCTGAATGATTTATAAGTTCTTCTCATCATCATGTTACTTGTTATTGTGATAAAAATTTTCGATCATCCCATTCTAAGGACATAGAAATACCTCATATAGTACCACCATCCGTTCTATGCACAATGAGTTGAACTACTTCAACAAGTCTATGTGTGAGGTATCTGGCATTTTATGTTCATACAACAATATTTACAACCCAACCCCTTTACATGCTATATACCATGAAACTATATATTCAGTTAACAAAAGCCCCATGCATAAGTTGCTTTGAATTGGTAAATCAATCATTTGTCTTTGCAGGTCTGACATTAATCCTCTCATTCCTACTAATTAGTGTAAATGATATGCATTTCCTCTAGACCAGGAAAAGGACATTAAATAGACTAGAATGGTGGTTGGTCATTTGAAAATTATGATCCATTTCTTGTCTCAAATATTCGCTTGTAGCTATATTTAAAATCGTTTATGATTCATGACTTTTGTTTTATGATAATATTGATCACCATGATGCATGAATTGATTTTATCATACTAAGTTATTTGTTGTTATTCTTATGGTTTAAAATAACAAGATCGGTATGTATTCATTTTCTATAGGAGCTTGATCTTATTTTGCTTCAACATACAATGGTAACATAATGTATTTAACTTTTTTGTTAGTAATATTATATACCTTTAATGAGATTTATATAATTATATTTTATTTATATATTTCTTTCATCATAGAAAAGAGCAAATTTAGATAGTAAAAGATATAAATCTGTAAGATATTATCGGTTGGGTATCTTTCTTTATTAAATAGTTTTTCAACTAATCTTGGAAATCTCTACTAAAAAACATAAATAGAAAATATAACCTTTAAAATTATAATATTATTTATATAAATAATTATATTTGAGTTGACATTTCAAATTTGAAACAAAATGAATCGAATTTAAATATTCAAAACTCATAATGAATCAAAACTGAATTCATGTTAGAAAATTCGTTTAAAATTCGATCGGATTTGAAAATTTTAAAATGAATTGAATATGAATCCGGGTGGATTCGAAGGTATTCGATTCGATTAGCACCCCTAGATGTATCGATTGTTGAGTATTTTATATTCCTGTCTTATTTTTAGGGGTTGTTGCACCTTTGTTCCTGTCAAGGACCACTGTGATATTTCTCCAACAATTTGAAGCTCGATGGGGGGGGTGGGCTCATGATTTGGATGCCCCATCCCAGTTCGAGAGAACATAACGGCAGCAATGAGGGCTTGAAAACCCTTCCTCCAGACGCATGTAAGAGATCGAGAGAGGGAGATCGAGCAGCTAGGGCCTTTCTCCTTCTCTCTTCTCCAGTTGGTGACACGGCAGCAAATTCAGCTCGAGAGGAGTAGCAACTTGGGTTGCAGGTTTGTGCAGCAGTGATTTGGGTTGCGGGTTCGTGGAGCAGTGGTTTTGGTGATCCTGAGAGCGGCAATGGGAGGTCAAGCGTTAGATGATCTCAAGGGATCCAAGCGTCGATTTGGGTCTCCATTCTGGAGCCCTCAAAGAAGCCACTAGATCCTTCTTGGATTTGATCATTATTGGTATTGTTAGATACCTAGTGTTATAGTCAGTTGATTATTCAAGGACTATCGATTGTACTTGTGGCTTGTATCTCGATTTTATTGGGCAACAAAATTGAGAAGAACATTTGGCATTTTGACCTAATGGAATCATTGTTGGTCTTGTCTCATGGTTTTTCTCTTGCTTACAGCGAGTAAGGTTTTTCCACGTTAAAGATCCTTGTCTTCTTGGTTGCTTGGTGTGGTTTGCTTGTTTTTTATTGCTTGTCATCATAGCCATTTGGTTCCCATGTGGAGAACTCATATTTGTGTCATCTTTTCTGCAAGACATATTGTGGAATTAGGGATACTTGTGTTATCCCCAACAAGTGGTATCAAAGCACAGGTTGAGCAAGATGGGCAAGGTTGATGAGAGCACGATGATTAAGCTCACAAGTAGTAATCGATAAATTTTGGAAAGCCAAGATAGAGGACATTTTATATTGCAAGGACCTCTAGGATCCGGTGGAAGGAGAGACCGACAAGCCGGAGAATATGTCTGCAGGTGAATGGAAGAAGTTGAATCGAAAATCCATCGAGATCATTTGGAAATGGCTTGACATGTACGTATTGCATCATGTGGTTGAAGAGACAAATGTGAAAGAGTCGTGGGACAAACTCTCTAATCTCTATGACTAGAAGACCGTAACCAAAAAGGCTTTTTTTATTCGAAAACTGGTGAACTTGAAATATAAGGGCGGGACCAAAGTGGCGAAGCATCTGAATGACTTCTAAAGCATCATCAACCAATTGTGTTCCATGGGTCTAGCGCTTGATGATGAGTCGTACACACTTCTCTTGTTGGGTTCATTGTCAGAAAGTTGATAGACTCTAGTTGTCACTGTGAGCATTTCTGTGGAAGACAGCAAGTTGACCTTGCCATGGTCAAGTGTAGCCTCTTGAATGAGGAGATCATGTGTCGCTCATCCAGAGAGACATCACCCTCTTCACATGTGTATGCAGTCTAGAGGAGAGGAAGATCTAGTAGCAGAGGACAATCACAGGAGATGTATGAATCGAGGGACAAGTCCAATGGTAGAGGAAAGTGTCACCACTGCCAGAAGCATGTTCATTAGAAGAGAGGTTGTAGGATTTGCAAAGAGAGAAGCTGAAGCCAAAAAAATAGAAGAATGAAGATGGAAATGTAGCTACAATTGTGACAGATGACAATGTAGATGAGGTGATTCTCACCATTCAAGATCAGTGTTTGCATGCATGGAATGATTTGGAATGGGTCGTTGAAACAATCGCCTCCTATCATGTAACTCCAAATAGTGAGTTCTTCACTACTTACACCATGGGTGATTATGGCGAGTCTTGATGGACAGTGAAAGTTACTCTAAGATTGTGGGCATTTGCACCTTCTAAATTCAGACTGATATTGGGTGCTCAATGATTCTGCATAATGTAAGGCATGTTCCTAATGTGCGGCTTAGTCTTATATATGGCTTACAACTAGATAGTGAAGGCTACCATCTGAAGTTCGGCGACAGCAAGTGCAAGATTAGCAAGAGTTCTCTCATCATGGCTAGAGGCAGTCTATGTTGTACACTCTATATGACTAGAGTGAAGGTCATGGATGACAGTTTGCATGCTAGCAAGGTAGATGCATCAGATTTGTAGCACCGTCGTCTTGGACACATGAGCCAAAAGAGCTTACAACTTCTGAGGAAGAGAGAGTTGATCCCCTACCACAATGACATCACATTGTCACCTTGTGATGTATGTGAGGTTGGGAAGAGCAGAAGTGCATCATTTAGAGTCAGATCTAAGGTGAAGGGAGACCTACTACAGCCGGTTCACTTGGATGTTTGTGGTCCCATGGACACCTCCTTGGGAGGCAACATGTATTTTATCACTTTCATTGATGATGCGGCTAAGAAGGTGTGGATGTATATGCTGAGGATGAAGAATCAAGTATTCGATCGCTTCAGAAATTCCATGCCATGGTTGAGCATGAAAAGGGAAATTATTGAAATGCATGTGCACGGAAAATGGGGTATAGTACACCTCCCTTATCTTTCAAGACTACTATGTAGAGCATGACATCATGCATGAGAGGACGGAGCCCGACACACACCCAGCACAATGATCTTGTTGAGCAGATGAATAGGACTATTGTTGAGAGAGTTTGATGTATGTTGAAGACAATGAAGTTTTCCAAGACCTTTTGGACTGAGGTAGTTCGCATCACATGCTACTTGATCAATTGATCTCCATCTGTTTCTTTGGGCTTCCAGACTCCAGAGCATATTTGGAAAGGAAAGGACCCCTCATATGCTCATTTGAGGGTGTTTGAATGCAAAGATTATGTGTTTGTACCAAAGAAGCAGAGGAAGTAATTGGATGACACGATTGTGCCTTGTATTTTTTTTGGCTACGAAGATCAAGAATTTGGATATCATCTCTAGGATCCAAGGTAGAAGACTGTCACCAGACACAAGAATGTGATTTTCTATGAGAATCAGACATTGGTTGAGGATAGTACTGAGAGTGGTGAACATACGGGATTTCCATGGATGGTGGTAGTGATGAGGACATTGATCCCTCTCCAGTACAGGGTACAGGTGGAGAGGATGAGTAACTAGGGCAGCACGAGCTAGATGCATACCCCATTGATGCAGGTCTAGGGGACTTGGGGAAGGGGGAGCAGCCTCATCCACATGCATATGTAGTAGAACCACAGGTCGAGAGATCTGAGAGAGTATGCCAACCATCATCTCGCTGCCCTACTTCCCGGTATGTGATGCTTACCGATACAGGTGAGCCTTATACCTTTTAGGAGGCATAGGTGCATAAGAACAAGGATCATTAGCGCAACGTTGAATGAAGAGATGCTATCTCTCAAGAAAAATCACACGTATGATCTTGTTGAGCTTCCTAAAGATGAGAGAGCATTGAAGAACAAATGGGTTTACAAACTAAAATCGGATTATTCTAGCAAGAAGGTCAAGTACAAGGCCAGATTGGTGGTGAAAGGGTTCATCCAGAAAGAAGGAGTGGACTATGATGAGATCTTCTCCCCTGTGGTGAAGATGAATTCAATGAGAATGATGCTAGGACTCGTTGCTAGCATGGACCTGAGCTGGAGTAGATGGATGTGAAGATGGTATTTCTTCATCGTGATCTAAAGGAAGAGATCTACACGAAGAAACCACATGTATTTCAAGAAAAAGGGAAAGAGCACATGGTTTGCAGGGTAAGGAAGAGTTTCTATATCTTGAAGCAAGCCCTGTTGTCATCTTCCCAATGATAGGTTCGTCATTCTTTTAAGCTGCGTGGATGATATGCTGATTGTTGGCCACTATCCAACTTGATTGCAAATCTCAGGAGAGAACTCTTCAAGGAGTTTGAGATGAAAGATTTGGGCAAGGCAAGCCACATCCTTGGATGCAAATTACATTAGACAGGAAGAAGCGCATGTTGTGGTTATCACAAGAGAGCTATGTCGAACGTGTGTTGGAGTGATTCAACATGAAGAATGCCAAGCTTGTCAACATGACTTTAGCCTCTCATTTCAAGCTTACCAAAGAGTTGTGTTCATCCACTTCTGAGGAGAAAACAGAAATGGGCAAGATCTCATACTAGTCCACAGTTGGGAGTCTCATGTACACCATGGTTTACACCAGACCTGACATAGACTATGTTGTGGGCGTGGTGAGCAGATTCATGTCCAATCCAGGGAAGGATTATTGGGAGTCAGTAATATGGATCTTGATATACTTGAAAGGGACCTCAAGTATGTGTCTTGTGTTTGAGATGTCAGATCCCAGACTATGTGGTTACACTGATGCAGATATGGCAGGAGACGTGAACCAGAGAAAATCTATTTCAAGATATATTTCACATTTACGGAGGGAGACATATCATGGCAATCCAAGATATAAAAATGTGTTGCTCTCTCAACTAGCAAGGCGGAATACAAGATGGGAAGGAAGTGTTATGGGTACAATGCTTTCTTGGTGAGTTTGGATTAGATGAAAAAGAGCCAATTGTGTTTTGTGATAGCTAGAGTGCTATATACTTGAGCAAGAGTACCATGCATCATACTCGCACAAAACACATTGATGTGTGATACCATTAGCTGGAGGATGCAATTGATCAGAAGCAACTCATGTTGAAGAAGATACACACTAATGAGAATCCTTCAGATATGTTGACCAAGACAATCATTCGTGATGATTTTCAGCTCTTTAGAGAGCTAAGCGGTGTCACTACTTCGTGATTACTATCATTGGGCCACACCTCCTTTTTGGTACCAGATGGGGAGTTTGCTGGGTATTTTATATGTTCGGTCCCATCTTTGGGGGTTGTTGCACCTTTGAACCTGTCAGGGATCCCTATGATATTTTTCCAACAAGTTGAAGTCCGATGAGGGCTTTTGGGACTCATGATTTGGCTGCCTCCATCCCAGTTTGAGAGAACAGAATGTCAACAATGAGGATTTAAAAAACCCTTCTTCCAGAAGTACGGAAGAGATCGAGAGAGGGAGATTTAGCAGTTGGCCTTCTCCTCCTCCTCTCTTCTCCAATCGGTGATGCAGCAATAACTTTAACTCAAGAGGAGCAACAGCTTGGGTTGCGGGTTCGTGGAGCAACGACTTGGGTTGCGGGTTCATGGCGCAGTGGTTTGGACGAGCTTGAGACCAACAACAAGAGGTCACATGTTAGACGATCTCAAGGGAGCCAAGCATCGATTTGGATCTCCATTCTGGAGTCCTCAGGGAAGCCACGACATCCGTCTTGGAGTTTAGCATTATTGCTATTGTTAGATACCTAGTGTGATAGTTGGTTGATTGTTCAAGGACTATATGTTGTACTCTCGCTTGTATCTCGATTTTGTTGGCAATAAAATCGAGAAGACATTTGTCTCTATTTTGACTTAGTGGAATCGTTGCTAGTCTTGCCCCGTGATTTTTCCCTTGCTCACACCGAATGAGGATTTTCCACGTTAAAGATCCTTGTCTCCTTGGTTGCTTGGTGTGGTTTACTTATGTTTGATTGCTTGTTATGGTAGCCATTCGGTTCCTATGTGTGGACCCATATCTGTGTTGTGTCATCTTTGCTGCAGGACAAATTGTGAAATTATGGATACTTGTGTTATCACCAACATCGACGATATCTAATTAATAAGCGTTGACTGTTTTTTTATTGTGTCAGCAATCCTTACTGTGATTGATCCTCTTGTATATGCAGCGTTGGTTGTAATGTCGTCAGATGATCACTGCAGCTATTGCAGTTCGAGAGCTCATCAATCTCAACATCGGTTGTTTTGGAAGATGGGGCAACCATTAACGTTGCTCCATCTAAATCTTTCTCCAAAAAAACCAGTGTTGTGATCAGTAATGTAACATCCAACCCCAAACATAGTGCCATACCTAAAACTCACAAAATGTGGGCATGGTATATAAGTGGTGGGGATTACTACTTGACAACTTGGGCTTAAGCATTTTGGGTGGTTGTGATGGGTTCAATTGGGCACGAACCCAACAAGTTGTCAGGACCAGTTTTCCTCAATAACGGACCGGGGACCTAAGACCGGGACGTTACAAATGGTATCAGAGCCAAATTCCCTCTGATAGTGGAAAGGACAGAAATACCAACGTGAATGGTTTTTTTTAAAAAAACTGTGTATGTGATTAAATATTCACGGGTTTACTTTGAACATTTAGAACAAGGCATTCACGGGTTTGCAAAAAAACTTTAAACCAGAACGTAGGGGGTAGAAGGAAAACGGACAGAACACAGGGGTTTATTAATAAAATACCTCAGCTCCTGTTAGGGTTTAGTGTTTCCAGGGATTAGGGTGGCAGGCCCTTTTCCTCAAAAACAATAGCCGCACGATGCCGAGCTTCGACGGCGGCGGTTCCGGAGATGGCTGGTTGCGGCGGAGAAGACAAAGACCGGGAGCTGAAGACGATGATCGGGGGAAGAGCTCTGATACCAGTCTTGAATCTAGCCCAGGTACGCCGTTCCTCTTGTGCGAGAAAACGAGAGAGATATGGAGGATAGGAGAATGGGAGAGGGCTCCCTAGTGCGAGGAAGAGCGTGTGTTCTTCCCCTCCTGAAGGAGGTGTTTATTTATAGGGCGTGATGCCCCTTGCGCTAGTCCACCCTTACTCCCCCACACCCGTCGGATCCCCGCAAGACTCGGTCTTGCCGTAACCGTCGGCTTCGAAACCGTCGGCGGTTCTTTGACCACGAGTTCATATGGACTCGTTCTACAAGGGCTACTCGAGAGGTGGAGCCGCCCTTACAAAGAGGTTGGAGGAAATGGCTACCCGGAGCGTGCAGCCGCCACTGTCACTAGGAATAAGTGAATGGGTCATGTCGCAACGAGGACGTTGCGAATATAAGTGGTGGAGGTTGTAACATCCAACCCCAAACATAGTGCCATACCTAAAACTCACAAAGTGTGGGCATGGTATATAAGTGGTGGGGATTACTACTTGACAACTTGGGCTTAAGCATTTTGGGTGGTTGTCGACGGATTCAATTGGGCCCGAACATAATAAGTTGTCAGGACCAGTTTTCCTCAATAAAGGACCGGGGACCTAAGCCCGGGACATTACAAGTAAGGACTGCTGATACAGAATATAAAGAACAGTCAGCGCATATGAGACATCATCAATACATCAAGTGCAGACTGTTCAAGCTATACAACCAACTCATAGCATATCATGCAATAGCTCATGATGCCATCAGCCCCCATGGTGGTCGACCTATGTTTCGTAATCTTACGGAGATATCGAAGGTTAACAACGTTACATGATGTCTGCCTCAATCCAACGAGAAAAGGGTTTCTTTCTGGCCCATATATCTGTACATTGTATCTATCTATCTATTGAAGGTGTTGTGCTTAGGTAGGAGTGGACTACTGCACGACGAGTTACTGCAGATCAATATTTGGTTGTTGGCTTTGATATCTTAAGCATCATTTTTGTTGTGAATCACGGAAGCAAACACGCACAAACACGATCAAACAAGCAAGACGCAAACACAAGGATTTACAAGGTTCACCTGTAAATGGGCTACGTCCTTGGGCGGCGGCGATCGGTTTCACTATATGGAGAAAAATGTGATACATAGGGTATTGAGAAGGTACAGATATGGGATGAGAAACCGGATCAGAAATGAGGATGCAGTATCTGGTGGCATTGGGGTCCTTTTTATACTGCAACAGAAGAATACTATTTGTATTCAGCAATCCATCCCAACAGCTCCCAGCCAATCAGAAGGCAGGACACATATCAGACAAGTCAGCAATCCTATCCCAACAGCTCTCAGCCAATCAGAAGGCAGGACACAGATCAGACATGTCAGCAATCCTAGTCCAACAGCTCTCAACCAATCAGAAGGCAGGACACAGATCAGACATGTCAGCAATCCTTACACAACAGCTCTCAGCCAATCAGAAGGCATGACACATATCAGCCACATCAGCAACCCAACAAGTGGTTAGGATTCAAGTCAAATTAACAATCTCCACCTTGAATTGAATCCTCATATCGTAGAATGAATCACTACTATTACTCCACCATGAGTTGAATTCTCCACTAGCAGAATTAACCACTGATAGACTCCACCGGGGTTGAATTCTCATATAGTAGAATTACCCACTACTATACTCTTCCATGGGTTGAATTCTCCACTAGCAGAATTAACCACTGCTAGACTCCACCGGGGTTGAATTCTCATATAGCAGAATTGACCACTATTATAATTCGCCACTTGAAATTCAGATAACATGAATCAAAGAATTATAAACAATATTCACCTTGAAATTTCTCCTCAGAGAAGCTTTACCAAACTTCACCGTGCCGCCGCCAGCCCCTCCTTGGGGCTACTGCCAACTGTCGATATTAAGCTAGTCCAAACAATGCTTGAACTTACTCCTAGGAACTGTAGACCCTTGCAAGACATATAGAGTCTTCTGCTTATTGCCCTTGATGACAACAATCTCAGGTTTGGCAACTTGCATGACTCCACCTTCAGCGTTGTACCTATATTCTTTAGAGTCCAAGACTCCAAGGGATATCAGGTTCTTCTTCAAATCAGGAACATGTCGTACTTCTGTCACAGTCCTCACGACTCCATCATGCATCTTGATCTTCACAGAGCCGATCCCTACAATCTTGCACGTTGTATTACTCCCTGTGATGACGTTTCCACCATCTATCTTCTCATAGGTGCAAAACCAATCTTCATTAGGAGTCATATGGTAGGAACAACCTGAATCAAGAATCCATGTGTTATCTGTCATCTTCTGATCCGTGACGGTGAGAACGAAATCATCTTCAGAATCTCTGCCACTTTTAGCCACTGCAGCAATTGTGGCCTTATTTAGGCAGTCTTTCTTTCAATGTCCGGGTTCCTTGCAGTAATTGCAGATGTCCCTAGCATTGTAATTCTTGGACCTCTGCTTTCCGTTCTTTGTGTAGTCAGAACCGATATGACTCTTCTCATGAGTCATAACCAAACCTGCAGCATTAGAGTCTTGCATCCCAATAGCCATATGTCGAAGTTCACGTGTATGCAGACTCGCGCGAACTTCCTCTAAGGTTATGGATTCTCTTCCCACAATGAATGATTGAACAAAATTCTCAAATGATAATGGAAGAGAAACCAATAAAATCAAGGCAGCATCCTCATCTTCAATCTTAACATCTATGTTTCTTAAATCCATCAATAATGTATTTAAGTGATCTAGATGTTCTTTAAGAGATGTACCTTCATGCATGCGAAGAGAGAACATACGTTGCTTCAAAAGCAACTTGTTGGTCAGATACTTCGTCATATATAGACTTTCCAGTCTCAACCACAGATCGACCGCGGAATCCTCATCAGCAACCTCCGCGATAATCTCATCCACTAAACATAGCATGATCATCGAGTGCGCCTTCTCTTCCTGCACCATCAACTCGGACTGCTCGAGTGCCTTCGCCCGCTCTTGATCTAACGGTGCCCAGATGCCCTGCTGCTTCAGAAGGGCACGCATCTTGATCTGCCATAAACTGAATCCATTCTTCCCCGTGAACTTCTCGATCTTCAGATTGTGTGATGTCATCTTCCTGGATGATCCAGACGGAACCTGAAGCTCTGATACCAGTTTTTGTGAATCGCGGAAGCAAACATGCACAAACACGATCAAACAAGCAAGACACAAACACAAGGATTTACAAGGTTCACCCGTAAATGGGCTACGTCCTTGGGCGGCGGCGATCGGTTTCACTATATGAAGAAAAATGTAATACAGAGGGTACTGAGAAGGTACAGATATGTGATGAGAAACCAGATCAGAAATGCGGATGCGGTATCTGGTGGCATTGGGGCCTTTTTTATACTACAACAGAAGAATACCATTTGTATTCAGCAATCCATCCCAACAGCTCCCAGTCAATCAGAAGGCAGGACACATATCAGACAAGTCAGCAATCCTATCCCAACAGCTCTCAGCCAATCAGAAGGCAGGACACAGATCAGACATGTCAGCAATCCTAGCCCAACAGCTCTCAACTAATCAGAAGGCATGACACAGATCAGACATGTCAGCAATCCTGACCCAACAGCTCTCAGCCAATCAGAAGGCATGACACAGATCAGCCACATCAGCAGCCCAACAAGTGGTTAGGATTCAAGTCAAATTAACAGCTTTAATCTGTTTGATGGCTCAATGCAGATGTTATTCGTGTGCTTTGCGAACTCGAATAGTTGTTCTCGACGATTTCATGTGGCGAAGTACTGATCGTTGTGTTCTTCGTGATCACAGAAGTGAAGAAGAGATGGACAAAACAGAAAGGATGTGCTGTAGTTGAGGACTAATTTATAAGAATATATATTGCATTTTAGTTCTTAATTTGACCGTTGTCTAAATAGGTTTAACCAATATAGAGTTTAACATCAGGATACAAGTGTTGATAGAGATATTTTGCAGGAATTATTGTGTAACTGTGATTTACGTAAAGGCATAAATGATATATAGAGGAGCACGCAAACGAAAAATTTAAAATTAAAAAATTGATTGCTCATATGAATGACTCAACTTTAGTTCCACGTCTCTGTAAATATAAAATTGTAGGAAGATTAGAATATTGGATATTCAACTTTAGCTCAACCCATGTGAATAGAAAATTGTTAAATATCAATATCCAAACTTAACAACATGAAATTAGAAGGTAAAAAAAAGAAAGCTTAACTTTAACTCACATTACATGTAAATAGAAAAGTGCCAACGCAGCAAAATTTTAAGACCATATTCGTTTGAAGAATAAGCACTGGATAAGGGTTCCCTAGAGTACGGCTATAAACAAGATGATGTGATGGACAATGATTAACATTTGTAAAGAGGATGCAAATCATGATTATTTTAGGTTGTCTGCTCCCATCTTTCGACATTGTTGCTATATCTTTGAGGATCAATGGTATTGTTAAGAGTGCGACAAACCAATCTGCATAGCTCACAATTGAACGTGATTTTCGAAGCAGAGATCTAAGGTTATGATTTTTGAGGTTGACAAAAGATGAACAAGCAAAATATGATGCAGAACATGAATAGCTAGGGCACTCCAAAGAGAACTCTAAAGAAAAAAGTGGAAAATACATACTTGGTTCCTACTCTAGTCGCGATAAGTTTGGTCATTTCAAGGTCAATTATTCCAACAAGAAGTCAATAAAATCCAAAGAACCTGGTCACAAAGGTAACAAGGAAAATGGAATGTCAAACAATGTTTCATAGTATTTCAAGTCATTTTTAATCATTAATGATAAGGAATGTTACATGATATGAATATAATTCTTTCCAATAACTTTGAAATGAAAGATATGAATAATGTATCCCATGTGATTAGAATATATTTATATTAGGATAAATCACAAGGAGCCTCAAAAAGTATATATTTATGAGTTGTTGGATAGATATAAAATGTAAAAGTAAAATATCAACTTAGTTTGAAAAATAGAAAGGGAAAGTATTCTGTCAGATGCAATGTCTAGATGTAGGATTGCAATGAAGGAAATGGAGCCAATTTCTTATGACCCATTGGGAGTATCATGTATCTTTATTGTTCATTACAAAAAGATGGACATTAGAGGAAATCAGGATGCTTGTATGGTTATTTATTGATTATATTTTGCTGCTCACTTCAATGATCTGCAAAATATTATGATTCAAATCCATCTTTGTGGGTTGCGTTAGATAAACGACAACCAACGTAAATAATTATCGGATATTTCAACATATATTTAAGCAAAAATCCATGTAGCCAACTCTCCTTAAAGTGAGAGAAGGCCGCTTCCCTATTTTTTCTATAAAAAATGTAGCTTTTCTATTCCTAATGTGGCATTGCATGTTAATGTTAAATAACAACTAAAGTATTAATTAACCAAAGAGGTGGCACTGCAATAAAAAAATTGAGCTATAGTGATGATTTTTCAAAATCCGTCACTAAATTAACCATTGCTAAATATATAATGATATAACAACATATATGATATTCGTTGCTAATTTCGAGAGTTTTCGAAACAAATAATATCGTCATTATATATTTAACAATGGCTAATTTAGTGACGGATTTTGAAAAACCGTCACTAAAGCTAGATTTTGTTCTAGTGTGGGCAGAACAGAAAGAGAATTACCGATTTAATATTTTATCATATTCTCGATTTCTTTACTTTGTAAGGTTGCATGCAAATAAATTAAAAGATGCGACAACATTAAATAAAATCATACATATTATTAACTTATACTCATTGATGAATTAACAGATTGCATCAGAACAGATTTTATCAGTATTATCCCATCTATAATTTAATGGATTTAACCATTTTATCTAACCAACCTGTTACAATGACAAAACCAAGAAATCTAATCCAATAACACCGGATTGAATGGGATAATTTTATCCAATAGGAAAGATGCCTAAGCAAGGGATCATTCATATTAATTTTTTACGGGTATGCAATTTGACCTATCAACTTTCAGCACATCTTGGTAGTTAATAATTCAACTTTATGTCACATAAAGCAGGGAAGGTTTGATAAAATAGATTTGAATAGGGTAAAAATCATAAAAAAAGGCCCCATCTATACCTCAATCTCCAATCAGGTACTCATATTTGAAAAGCACCGACTTTGGAGCGTAGAGTATACATAGATAGTGAGGATCGTCTGTAATACTGCAGACGTCTGTGATAAAAGTGTGGATCCCTGAAATCGCTCGATCTTGTCAAACGGTTCGCACGAATTCATATTTTTTTGTAGATCCCTACCATGCAAATTCATGTTGGCAGCTACCGCAGAGTCTACAGTAGTACTGACAATCCGTTCCCATACATAGAAAGGTTAGGGATGCCTAGAGAAGCATGTATTTGAGACAAATATAATATCCAATCCCTTTTTTGTTGCATTCCAATAATGAGGCATGTAACTGAAATTTTGATGAAAGTGTGATCTTGTTTGTAATTTACCCATTTTAATGCTCATTGTATCCGACGGCCACACGATGCGCACAGAATCAAATAAATTAAGGGAGAAGCTCATTGCAGTCAGCCCAAATGCCGCATCATGTAAACACACACTTCATCCACAATACATTGACTGGATTAATTGCTAATTTACTCGTAAAAAAACGTAGTGCTAACTTCAATGAAACGAGCTTATAATTTTACAGCAGGATCAATACATGCAACAGGTTGTACAGGAACCTGTACATACACCGATCTCGTAACGAGCTGCCCCCTTGCCCAAAATGATAGTTTTTTGCTCTCGCCTGTCGCCGCTGGGTGATGCTGATTACCACTTCGAATAGAAATTTACACAGCATATATGTTGTGATTTTAGCCTGCATCTTAGAAAGTAGAAACTATGATGATTGCAGGTCTTCCTGTTGCTTTATGTCGAAGATTTTAATCAGAACGTCCTCCACAACCTGCACAGGCCACAATGTCAAGTTTAGGACTACTGAACTAATCCGGAATTCAACGGTCATAAGCAAATCTGCACAAGATATACTTATGTGTCATCACTAAATTTAAACTTAGGACGCCTTGTTAGTGTTGAGATTACTGTACATCTTTGGTGTTAGTTCTTATTTTATGTTCTTTATTTACCCCTATCGATATTTACCGAGGATTTTTCTCCTATATGAGAGAGCCCTCGGGCCTCATGAATAAAGAAGTCTTTCAGTTTTCCCTAGGGGTGCACATTATTGGATTGGATCGGATTTTAGCTTAATCCATGTCCAATCCAACCTTAACGGATTTTAACTTTTTTCAATCCAATCCAATCCATCAAGTATCTAAATCCAAACCAATCCAATCCATCGGATTACGGATTGGATCGGATTGGTTCGGATTTTTTATACTTATGTATTCTATCTCAATTGTTTAGCCTCGCAAGTTTGTGTTTTATTGCACACTAGCCCTCGTTGTTTAAATTATGGCTCGAAAATTGGTAATATGGATCTTATGTAAAGAAAAGAATATACGAAGATGACTCGATCAAATTATTAATTAAAGAACTTCATTTATCTGTAATAAAAAAGTTGAAGACCATGCAATCAACATAAATGATTATGTTGAATTGAGAATTTGAGATTCCTTTTAAATGTTGCATTATTATGTTTTTTTTGCAAATGATATCCAACTAATGACTCAAGCAAGAGTAATACAAGTTATCGAATAATGATCCAAAGATAAGTTACATGAACAAAAAATGTGATCTTTGCAATCAAAAATTGTTGAAGTCAATGTCCAATCTAAAATGTTAAGGTATGTCAAACTAAACTACTTCCAATAGCACCCTTCAAAGTCATATAATATATTATTAACAAACGGAAATCATAAAATAATTATACCTAATTAAGTATCAGTCAAATCCAACTTAAATATATTCCACCAATTGGGTAGCATGCCTGTCATTTAAAATGAAATTTATTTACCAGATTATACTATAGTCAAAATATGCATTTTAAAAAAATGAATTAGATTTGGATATCAATTTAGAAAAGAAAGAAATTCAAGTAATGCTTATTAATTCTTAGATGGGTTTAGTATATTTGAACATTAATTATTAGATGAAACAAATGATCCAGTTTCAACATTAGGATAAGCTTGCAAGTTGGAACAAGTAAAATGTAGGAAGCAAAAAAGCTAATAATAGCAAACATATATACTAGACAGTTGTCCTAAATCTAGTTTCTTTTAGCGGAAAAGATACAAGTGGCAACATGATTGGAACAAATGATATCGTGTGGGAGGGAGGACAACAGTGTGTGAAACAAGCAACGACATCACGAGGAAGGGGTGATGGCAAGGGAGGAGTGGCGATGTTGTGCTAGAGGAGGGAGGTGTTGAAATGGACTAAAAGGGATATGGAACTAGGAGTGAAATATTGGGATCAAGAGTGAAATGAGAGAGGATGGGAAATGAGAGGGGAATAGCTCAATGAGGATTATAACTTTACAAGGTATAATTATATTATTTAGAATTTTAACATTTATTTCTCGATTGAGAAGAGATGGTGGTGACAAGAGGACTTATATCGTCTATTGATATAAAAAATTAAAATTGAGATGAATGACATTGATTATAGTCTCACGGGAATGGGTCCACACGCACACACGTGAGTATATGTATGTATGTATGTATGTATGTATGTATGTATGTATGTATGTATGTATGTATGTATGTATGTATGTATGTATGTATGTATGTATGTATGTAAATATAAACGGATTAACGGATCCGATCGGATTTTAATGATAATCCGATCCAATCCATACTCTAACGGATTTGAAAAATTCCAATCCAATCCGATCCATTAAAATGATAAAACCAAACCAATCCAATGCAATAATATCGGATTGGATCGGATTACGGATTTTATCCAATCCATGTGCACCCCTAGTTTTCCCAACATGGTATCGAAGAGCACCATGCGCCTGCACATCTGTGTGCACATCTGCGCACCTGCGTACATCTGTGTGCGCCGCTGCCCTTTGCGTCTGTATGGCCTAACCTACTACAACAGAAGATGAGGATAGTTGTATGAGTCTACAAATACAACCCAACCTCTATATGTGATTGTGCAGACTCATTTATAACGGTCTACTCCTCAGTTTTGTTCCAGATTTCAGCATTCTTGATACCATATCAGAGAATAAAGGTGATGTCTTTTCGTCTAGTGCGCTCAAGGGATGGTTCCCATCATGAAGATGGATGGGACCAACTACGAGTTGTGGTTCATGTAGTTTCGCACCCTGGTGCAGTGCCATAACAAGGAGCACATTCTGACGGATCCAGAGCCGAAGGACAAGACTGGGGTTAATGCTTCTTGGAAGGAAGATGATGTCTATGCTCGCATTTGACTTTCCGGGACGCTCATAATAGAGATTGCCAATGATATTGTCAATCAACCCATAGCAAAGGTTGTGGGATATCTTAGCAGCCACGTATGGGCAGGCGAAAAATGAGAGCAAAATTTTACAGTTGTTGTTTGATATTTTTTTGACCAAGCAGAATGGTCGACCTCTCCATGCATACTTCTCACATCTTAGTAGCATGTTTGAGTGTTTGCATAGCTTCTTGCCTATTACTACGAGCACTGAGAAACAACAAGCGTATCAGAATGCAACTATAACATGAGTATTTTTGTCATCTCTGGACTCTGAGTATGATGCAGCACATACTCAACTTCTTACTGCAGAGACGATACCTCCGATGGAGGAGGTTTACAAGAGGTTGAGCAGAATTACTACATCCTATACTATTATGGCTCAAACTCCTTTTGCTATGGCAGCCTCTCATGGCAGAGGAGGTACTTCGCAGTTCTGGGGCCGAGGACCACGTGGTCGAGGAGCAGGTCGTCAACGAGGTCCATGTTCACATTGCCACTGTCCCGATCATTATGAGGAGACATGCTATCAGAAGCATGGGTATCAGGCCTTCGCCCGAGTTGCTGAGCAGACCAATCCTACTTCTACACCTGCTTCGGATCATGATGCATGGTTTGATGATATTGTTTCCATGCTGCGAAAGATGATGACTACTCCTACTACTTCGCCCGTGGATTCTTCAGATGTCGTACATATTGCTAGAGCCTCTTTGACCTTGTCAGGTATTGCTTATGCCCTTACCAGTAGCAACAGTTTAGATTTGTCTGATTGGATCATGGACTCTGGAGCATCTCATCATATGTGTGGCGATCGAGCATAGTTTACCTCTCAGGTCTATCCCTCCGGGTAGATCAGTGGTGATTGCCAATGGGATTTATCAATCCATTGTTGTTCAGGGGGAGATTGGTCAAGCTCCCTAGATGCATTTGCAAAATGTCTTACCTGCTCCAGCATTTCAGATGAATCTTTTGTCTATTAATCAGATTACAAAAGATTTACACTGTCGTGACATATTTGACCATTTTTCTCTTGTGTTTTAGGACATACTCACGGGCAAGGTGATTGGATGTAGTCATGAGCATAAGGGACTTTACATACTTGTCCAGCCTCCTTGTGCAGGGGCTGATACTACCCCTTCTTGATTTGTCTCCCCATTTCGGTGGCATCTTCGCTTTGGACACTTTCCTTTGCAGAAGTTGTGCCATGTCCTTCCGCAGATCTCTACTCATACTAGCTTGGAGTGTGAGACGTGTCAGCTTGGGAAGCACCATCATTTCTCTTTTTCGAGTCGTCAATCATCACAGTGGTCAATTGTTTGAGTTGGTTCACTTTGGTATTTTGGTCCTAGTCGTGTTCCTGATCATCAGGGACATCGATTTTATATGATCGTTGTAGATGATTTTCTAGATTATCTTGAGTATTTTTTATGAAGAATAAGTCTGAAGATGGTCATGCTATCAAATCTTTCCTTATTGAGATTAAAAACATCTTTTTTGCTAATGCAAAATTTATTCACACTGACAATGCCTTGGAGTTTTGTACTTTATAGTTATCAGACTTCCTCGGATCTATTGAAGTTGTTCATCAAACTTCATGTGCTTACACTTCACAGCAGAACGGTATTGCTGAATGCAGACACCGTCATCTTTTGGATGTCACAAGGACTCTTGATTAAGAGTCGAGCTCCTCATTCTTTCTGGGGTGATGCAGTTTTTACTGCATGTTACTTAGTGAACTGCATGTCGTCTACAATGCTTGGAGAAAAGTTCCTTTACTGATTGTGTTTCCCGAGAAGGACTTATTCTCACTTACCCCCAGTGTCTTTGGATCTGTGGCTTTTGTCCACAATTTTACTCCTAATCGCGACAAGCTCTCTCCTAGAGCTGTCAAATGTGTGTTCCTTGGCTAATCTCGTACCCAAAAAGGGTATAAATGTTTAGATCATGTTGGGAGAATATATTGTGTGAATGTTAACGTCGCGTCTTCTTAGTATATTATGTATTTTTCTCCTACAGGTGACAGGATGTCTAATGCTGACTCTGGTGAGGATATCTCCGATCCTTCACCTCCGATATCTCCACCAACAAGTTATCATGTTGAGTCTCAATCACCTCCACCTCCTCTACCACATCCTCCTCCACCTCTGTCTACCATGACTCAATTCCTACCTCGTTTTTACATTCGCAGGTCCTCTACTCGCCCCTCTGCTCTTACGTCTTCCCAGTCATCCAGCACGCCCCAGGTATGTAGTGAACACATTATTTCCATCGATGGCACTGGTGTTATGCTTGACCCACATGATACTACACGGGAGAATCTGATAGCAGAGAACAAAGAGACTGATGACCTTGATGTACCTATTGCCTTGAGGAAGTCCCGTCGCAGCTGTGCTACGTACCATTTAGTTGTGCATGCTTCCTTGGACCAACTTTCAAAGGAATACAGGAAGTTTGTTACGGGCCTCTCAGCTATTACTATACCACGAACATATCAGGAGGCCATACAGGATAGCAGTTGGCGACTTGCCATGGAAGAGGAGATGGCCGCTTTGCAGTCTCGTGGTACCTGCAGTGTTGTTTCTGCCCCTCCAAGTGCATCTGTTGTGGGGTGAAAATGGATATTTACAGTGAAGCAGCGAGTGGATGGCAGTGTGGAATCAGTGGATCGCTACAAGGCAAGGCTTGTAGCACATGGATTCACTCAGACTTATGGGGTAGAATATCAGGATACCTTCTCTCCAGTGACCAGACACTCAGCATTACGCATTCTCCTATCAGGTGTTGTTTCACGAGACTAGTCTCTTTACCAACTTGATGTGAAGAATGCATTACTTTATGGAGATCTATAGGAGGAGGATTATATGCAGCAGCTACCAAGGTTTACTGCTGACGGGGAGTCTCAAAAAGTGAGTAGGCTCCACAAGTTGATCTATTGCCTAAAACAAAGTCCCAAAGCTTGGTATCATAAGCTTTCAGAATTGATAGAGCATCAGGGGTTTGCCTGGTCCACTGCGGATCACTCACTTTTTGTCCAGAGGACATAGAAAGGTATTGTTACTATTCTCATCTATGTTGATGATATTATTGTCACGGGTGATGACGAGCAGGGCATTCAGGGGGCCAAGGAGTTCCTAGGTCAGCAGTTTGTGACCAAAGACCTTGGCAATCTTCGAAACTTCCTTGAATTAGAGTTTGCTAGGAACCAGCGTGGCCTTGTGATGGTCCACAGAAAGTTTGTAACTGATCTTCTTCTAGAGACGGGCATGACAGGATGCAAACCTGCTACTACTCCTATTGATCCAAGTATGAGACAACATGATGATGATACTGAGGAGGTAGATCAGAGGAGTTACATAGAACTGATTGGGAAACTTCTATATGCTACCGTCACCAAGGGACAAGATGCCCTAGAGACAGACGCAGATTATGCAGGATACCCAGATTATGCAGGATGCCATAGGGACAGGAAGTCTACTTCTGGCTATACAATATTTGTTGGCAACTCACCCGTGTCATGGAGAAGTAAAAAACAGACAGCGGTTACTAGATCTAGTGGAAAATCCAAATACAGGGCCATGGCTCAAGGAAGCACAGAGATGATGTGGGTGAGATTGGTTTTGACAGATCTTGCAGCTAATGTACCTCTTCCTATGCAGCTTCTATATGACAATCATGCGACACTTTTTATTGCAAATAATCTTGCATTCCATGAACGTACAAAGCATATAGAGGTGGATTACTACTATACCAGAGACATGATCCAGAAGGGTCTCATATCTACCCCTCATGTTTCTACTGGAGATCAGATTGTTCATATATTCATCAAAGCTCTTACTAGAGGCCTTTACCAAAGATGTTGTTCCAAACCGAGCATGATGAGCATACATGCTCCAGCTTGAGGGGGGTGTTGAGATTACGGTACATCTTTGGTGTTATTTCTTATTTAGTTTCTTTATTTACCTCTCTTGATATTTACCCAGGGTTTTTCTCATATATTTTTCTCATATATAAGAGAGCCATGGAGTCTCATGAATAAAGAAGTAATTCAGTTTTCCTAACATATAAAAATGTACCAAACTGCAACCTCCCTATTGCTGTAAGACCAGGAACAGCCCACTGCTGCTGCAGTTTCCAACAAAATCTACGCATTATCATTCACTGGTTTGATCTTCAGATGTGGAGTGGTCGACAGCCGTTAGAAAAACAAATATTGAACTAGTAAACTGGGGAGTTCTTACCTTATCAGGTGTTGAAGCACCAGATGTTATTCCTATTGTAATCGGACCGGCGGGTAGCCAATTTTCTTTCTCAACAAGCTCTCCATGCTGCAGTATAAGTTCTAACAGAAGTAAAACCACCACTGGTAGTATACACTCGATATATGGTGAACGCAATTGCCAAATAATGACAAAAATGCTTGAAGCTCGAGTTGCTTTCTGCCATATCATATGCTTACCATTAACTTGTGCAATACTTTGTTTCCAGGGCCTATTCGCAGCTCGCTGTCAACCCAGTATGACGGAATTCCCCGGTCCTCAGAAATCTCTTTCAGATGTGAAGTATTACTGGAGTTCCATCCCCCAACTACAAGCATGAAATCAACCTTCTCCTCCACCAACTTATACATAGCATCCTGTCTTTCCTGTCATCCAAACAGTTGTCGTGAGAAAAAAGTGCTTCCATTGTGAATGTAAATGTGCAAACAGTGATATCATATTCGACTCTTTTCCTTCCGAATTGACAATGACCAGATAATAACGGTCACATTGTAGTTTTAATGCAGACACATTCAAGAAGATTGCCAAGTTATGAAGAAGTGGTTAAGTTAGTATGCTAAATAAAGTCCCCATCCTCTATAACACGTTCAGAGATGATTTCTTTGGCCATGAGGTTTAAGAAAAAATTCAATCTTTGGTCCTTAAGGAGCAAAAATAACAGGCAATCCCGGGTTTGTAACTCATACTTGGAGGAGACAATTTTTTTCTTTTATGATTCGAGAGAACAAATGCATTTGTTATTTTACAGTTACTTGGACCATCAAACAAGGTCTAATAATAGTCCAATGAATTTGGAGAGTACCTGAGTGGCATCACAAATTGTATTGAAGCTAATAAAATGATTATTGACATTTTCTATACCATATTTCTGCATCATGGTCTTCTCAACAAGTTTACCTGGAAGTATAGGCATGGGAATTCAGCCATATAATAGGTTGATGCTTGGTTTTAAAGGGAAAAAATGGTCCTTGATCGAATGGTCCATAAAGCCATACCTATCTCTTCCGTTTCTCCTTTCAGCATTGTAGTTTGATTTGCAATCCCCAGTTTAACCAAATCAACATCTGGATCAAATCCCTCAGAAACAGAATTTTGAAATTTCTGCAGGAATAAAAGAACATCAGCTAATATGTTGACCATAAATAATGTAAAAAAACAAAGGATTAGATCTATTAATAGCACCTGCAAGAAGTCTTCCCTTGTCCCACTGGATCCATTTAATTGGCCTCCAAGGACATAATCGCACACATACATTGCCTAAATTAAATTATAGTATTATAAAATATTACATTGGTGATACATAATAACAATTACTCTATTAATTGATGGAAGATGGTAGCAGTTAGCAAATGGCACCTCTGACATATTCTTCACAATAATGTACTTCCCTGCGAATGATGCTGTGGCAACGGTCTCTTCATGAGAATATTGACCGTGGATAATGGACGTATAATCACTTTTTTTGTGTTTCTCAACCGTGTTCCAGACCTTCATAGGTAGATAAATAAATATAGGAATTTTAAGATCCTTATATGGTGAAAATTGGTTGCGACATCAAGAAGATTTTTGAATACCTTAGAGACCCATGGACAAGTCGTATCGACTATCTGAACGCTCTTGTCACTCAAAGTAAGCATCTCATCTACAGCAGCTCCAAATGCAGGTAAGATAACAACATCACCCTTCTCAACAACATCATACTGTTTCTTGCCATCCTCAATGGGAAGGTTCTGCACTTCCATCTCTTTTAACCTCTGCAATTACAGAAATTAATGATGGAGCTTCAGTTGACAGCTTTGCATAAGAGATTAACAAAAAACAGAATGGGCTAGATCCATTGAGCAAGAAATTTGAGTTTTGGCATGCATCTTCTAGCTTTTAAGCATGCGTGTTTTGATTACCTTTTCTGCGAGTGCACAGAGCCCTTTCTCAAGCGGAAAACATTAACTGTCTACCCTTGCTTATGATCAATAAGTATCTTAATTTGAGGGAATTATGCAGTCAATTTGGTCAGGCCAGGATGATGTCGTTTTTTAGAATGGAAGACATTATGTTGAAAGTTTTTCGAATATTGTTTTTTTAAGAGGTTTGGCTTGTGTGTGAAGGACAAGCTAAACCATGCATAACATGTTGACATTCTTTCTTCTCAATAAACTGCAGGACGTGCTCACAATATAATTAACTTGTCAAGCTTCCCAAAGAATACCTCCCTCACACGTGCGTCCACTCACACACACCAAAACGGCAGTATCTTCTGTTATGGTTCTCATACAGAAACAGACTAGAAAATTCTACTCTATACACACGGTTTTTATATTTCAATATAACACGTCACATTTCAGAGCAGGCAGATGTTACCGGCCTGATTAACGGTTGGATTGTGGATGATTTCATTTGTAATCCAGATCTTCTCCTTTGGAAACTGCTTTCTTGCCTCGTAAGCAATCTGTACAGCTCGTTCTACACCCCAGCAAAAGCCATATGCCTCTGCCAACTTCAATGTGACGTTCCCCCATGTATACTCATTGTTATTCTCCTTTAATGTCTTGATTATATCACCTGCATTTCCCCCGACCCCCGTCAGATACAATCATAAGAGGGCATGGATTCTAAATATCATCAAACATCAACATAAAGACAAAAGATCAAACTTATGCTAAAAGATTTCATGTCAATATCTACTAGCTCCCCCATTTAGGTTCCTAATGAAAGTGCCAAAATAAGTTACCAGGTTATTGGAATTCGACTCAAAATGTAAAAGATTCAGTTGAACACAAACATATCTAGATAAGCATCTAGTGATACAATTATTCCCCATATTGAGTGCTTCTATTGTGATGCTCAACTGAATAAGAATGTGGGGCTATGAAACATTGGTGTGTCTTTGCAAATTACAAGAGAAAACTGGTAAACTGAGGATGTCTACACACAACAAATTTCCAGAAATGGGTTTATCAGATGTGCAAAACATCAAGATTCGAGATTATGAGAGGTTAGTTATGGGAAGGGTCTACCAATGGGTTCCAAAAAGACACAACAGAGTCACACAAAATCTGCCTGCCAATAGATTGGACTCCAACATAAATCAAATAACATTCCACAGAAATAGGAGAAATGCAAACTGGGAGACAGGGCATCTGATGGTCGGCAACAATGCCTTGGAGATATGAATTGGCACATGGACATGCTCCATTTCTCTGCATTTTCAGTTTGCACCGGTTCTTATTGAGATTTAATCTACTTTCCTCAGCCATCCAAGTCCCGTGTTTTAAACTAATATTTCTTATCCAAAAAAAAGCCCCGAGATTTCTAGCTTCTTTGAACGTCTCCACACTTCAAACCTTGTAACTTTAGACTTTCTAAAAAGGTCAATCTGTGAAAAAAATCGAACTTTCAAAGTAAGCATTTCTCAGTAGCTAATTTCATATAACAAGTTAGCAACTCTGGTAATTTTTGGCAAATTTCTAGCTCCAGATTGTGCAAAAACCCGAAAGTCCCACAGATCACTTGTAAACGCCCTTCCAGAAAGCATACTGTAACGAAATCTGATTTCATGATATCACTGGAATTGTACTTTTCTAATGAGCCTCTACATTTATGTACCTAAATTATCACTCAGATATACATTTGCGCCCAGCACATCATGACACATCAAATAGCCCCCAAATTGCGAACCGAATTGCGTTTTTTTTATGAAATCTATAGATAAACTACCAATTCCGCATATGTGATCACAGAAACTACCAATAGTATCTTAGAAATTAGAGAGATGGAGAGAGGGGGAGAGAGGGAGAGAAACAATTCGAAACTCGAACCAAATTAGACCCCAAATACCACCAAGACACGATCTTTCTCTCCAAAAGAATCCTTGATCCCACCACTAGTGCTCTCTCTATCAGTCTCACTCACTGGTGTAGTCCTGGTTCATGAGCTCGAGGGTCTCCTCCTTCCTCCCGAAGCCCTTGCGGTTGTAGTTCTTGCTCCTCGTCAGGTTGTGCCGGAACACCTTCGCGTCGAAATCCGCCTCCACTGCCGGCGCTGCCGGAAGATCCCCACCGCCGCATCTCACCCGGAGCCGCGTTCCGCCGCCGCGACGGAGATTTGGGGAGCCGGAGGCGGCGGTGGGGGAGAGGAGATCGGAGAAGCGGCAGAGGTGAGCTGAGATCGCCATGCGAGAGAGCGACACCGGGGTGTAGCGATAAAGGAGAAGGAATCGTACTATCGCCAATTCGCATTCCTGGTGAAGGGTTTTTTTCACGCATATAAAAATAATTTCATTTTCATAAAGGCCCTTGGAAAATAACTGTTATACTTAAATCCGCTAAACATTTATTTGTTTCAAAATGTTCAAAAATAAAACTAGATGCTCAACCCTTGGATCTTCTTTTAACGATCAACATTGCACAGCATGCTTTGCTGTGAATCGTGCCAGGAGTCCCTTCGAGAAACTCATAGGGCCTGTTTGGTTGCTGGGTTGGACTGGGTTGGGTTGGGCTGGGTTGGGGTGGGTGAATAGTAATCTGTGAGGAGGAAGTACCCTTGTGAATAGTAACCAGGGTTGTGCCAACCCAGTCCAACCCAGCAACCAAACAGGCCCATAGGTTAAGAATGTCCCTCAGAGTTGGGGACTATTTGGTTATACTTGGAAACAGTGTAGGGTCTTATGGATAATTAAATCATTTTAAATATTTTTTGTGCAAATCGGAATTGTACGGGATCAAATATGGAAGATCGAGGCAATCTCCTCGTCCAGCAATTGGGCAGTGAGTGCCACGTGGCGAATGGGGAGTGGGTTAAGCATCCGTGTGGATAGTCAAGTTGGGATCTTTTGCCTTTTAGCTAAAGTGGGAAAGGTTTTAAAATTTGAACCACACGTCGAATCGGTTGATTACGTGTGGTTTGGGATTTTTATTGTTGTACCAATAAAATTGATCGATCGAATTAATAATGACGTCAGTAGTTTGTAAATATTAGAAAAAGTTGAATCCTGTTGTATCGGTTCAATCTATATGGTCCAGTCGAACTAACCTATGTTTGATTAGTATTTTATACAAATAAAGATGCACCATGTTATATCCTATTAGATTGTTTTAGTTTATAAATGCATATATGTTATTTCTAAAATTCACATTTTTGAAATTAACGGTTAAAAGAATAATTAACGATAAGGATTGATAACTTATTGCTTCTCATAGTTAAACAATGACAACCTCTTCCTAATGTGAGGGCATTGCTTGTTGTTGTTGAAATGAGGCAACAATATGCACAAGATAGGAAGCGATAGACAATAATTGGGATTGAGGAAAGGAAGAGAAAATATTGATTCGTCGACACAAGCTCTCTCAAAATCAAAGGGACGTAACTATTAGAAATCTTATTTGTGGAAACTTAGGGAGGGGAAGAGACTTACATTGAGGGAAATATGGAATGAGTAGAGTCAGTGGAGTACCATGGTAGAGTTAGGATGAAACTAAAATATGATTTTTTTTAAAACGTGTACTTTATTTTATAATTAAAATTATTTTTTAATAAACAAATAAATGGTTGTAGCAATGGTTTGGTAAAACTGGTCAATTAGTTCAACTAGATTTTGATCATTTTTTATTGATTCTTTTCTAAGTAAAAATGGATTGTTGGACTATTTTTCCTCCGGCTCTCGGTTTACCATTGATGCAGTCGGTTCGTTTCAATTTTTTAAACCCATATTTTAAGTAGTATTTTTGAAAACATGAATAGACCAGCCGTTTGATGAGTGGACAAGGTCCACTAACTGGCTTTTATCGTTTCAATTTGAAAATCTAGATTTGGGTCAAACCACCGGCTTAATTGATTATTTCGAATATGGTATAAACAGGTTCAGCCGAATTTAAACCAAAATTCAACTCTAAATTTATTAAACAATAGTGGCGTTGGTAATTGAACCCTCAATCTTTGGTTATCCATCCCAAACTCCTTACCAACTATCTAACCACATCTTCTATCCAACTACAACTTCTATTGTTACATGGGCTTTCAATATTATTAAACTACTGGATATTTAGTTTAAATATTATATATATATATATTGAAGTTTGATGTTGTATATGAATAAAACATTTTATGTATATTGTAAAATATATACACTGACTGTATGTTTTATATCTATTTCAAGTATAGTCGAGTGTGTATATTTTACGTGTTTTAGTTCATTCATTTTTTATTATCTGGTTCAACCACTTTTTCCCTACTACTTCAGTTAATCTGAATTTTAATAATGATGACATCATCATCCACTTAAACATATCTAATACCAAGGTTCAACTACATCCAATATTTTTTAGTAAAATTTTCCATTCGATCTTCTGTTCAGTTTCAAAACAATGATTTCAAGTTAAAAATGGGAGATAAGAGGTAGATAAATGAAATACCTAAAAATAATTATTGAAAATACAATTATAACGTGGAATCTATGAAAAAATAAAATAAAGAAAAAGAAGAATATATCCAAATCGACAGCTCATGTCACGACCCAGATTCTTTGTTGTCGGATCCTCCCCTTTACTTGATTTGGTTACTCAACAATAACTTTATTCAATAATAACAGCTAACATGTAGAAACAAACTACAATAAAAATGCAACAAAGAGAGCATCTCAAATTTTTCATTTACATAATAAGTCTTTCATAGAAACTTGCCCCATCATACTTTTTCATGCACATCAAGCGGAAGGAGAACTCAAAAGAATTACAAACTATCTTATACTACAAGGCCCCGTTTGTTTGATTGGAAAGGAATTACAATGGAATCGAATCAAGACAAGAATGGAATTAGCAATGGAATGGAAATGAAAAAGTTTTTCCATTCCATTGTTTGGATCATATTAGGAATTGAAAATTTTATTATGAGACATGTTCCTTTCTTATATTTAGAAAAGGAAGATAATAGAAAGAAAACAGCATTCCTTTGATATATTTCTTTAAGTAGAAAAATAATTGGTATTCTCAGACTTATTTTTTCATATAATCGACGATATATTTCATATAAAGAATCGATAATCAAATTTAAATGGAAACTACTTTGATTTTTTTTTCATACAATTGATATATTTGATATATCCATATTCGTATCCGCTACAATGTTCTATTACCATATCTATATTCATATTCTAAAGAAATTAAATATAGGTATCCGTATTTGGAAAAAAATAAAAACACATATCCATGTCTATATACGTATTCACTAAAATATAACCAATATAACCTGTGTCCATATCCTAAAAAATTAAATATGGTATCTGTATCAATATTTATAAATGTAAAAAAATAAAACCATTTGCATGTCCATATCCTCTTCCGTAAAAAAATACCATCCATGTCCATATATGTATCTGTAGAAAAATTAAAATTAAAATTCATATCCATATCCATATATATATAGAATAATGTGGCTACCCCCGCGCTAATTTCCGTGATTTTTTTTTGAAAAATATCGCCATGTATATTTATCCCTATATCCCTCATATATACCATTCGAATTTCGTCAGAAACAGAGACTCCTACGGCCTCCATCGAGATGGTGTCAATTTAAAAAATCATGTTACTGTTAAAAAATGACTGTCTGGATGGGGGCCGTAGGAGTCTCTGTTTCTGACGAAATTCGAATGGTATATATGAGGGATATAGGGATGAATATACATGGCGATATTTTTCAAAAAAAATAAAAAAAATGCCGAAATCGGCGCGGGGGCAGCCAGGTTGGCTGCTCCAAGGGGGCAGCCCCATTAAACTCATATATATATATATATATATATATATATATATATATATATATATATATATAGGTGGCCTTTCAAATGAGACATGGTCCTTCCATCTCTAAGGAAGGCCAACGATCTGGGCCATCGGATTCAAATCCAACGGCACCTTCAATTTTGATGCCCAAAAGGGCATTTTGGTCATCAACTTTTGCATTAATTATGCACTCTAATTAATATTCCGAAATACTAAATTTAGCTAGTTTTATTTTTGGTATTTTTTGTAATACAATATTTCAAAAAATCCAATTTTTTGCTCGACGATATTTTCTGGGGTGTATTTTCGTATCCTCGCGCATTTTTTTGTAGAATTTAAGGCTCCTTTTGTAATGACTGTATGTTTTTTGTAGAATCCATTGTTCATTGAAAAAGTCGTCCGTTATTTGTAAATTTTGCATGGTTCTTTGTAAAATACAACGCATATTAGTAATTAATGTGTGGTTCTTTGTAATGATTGTATGGTTCTTTGTATAATAAAATTTGTATAGTTTTTTTTATAAAAATTGTGGTAGTCATTCACGCTTAAATGATGCGAATATACAAACCAAATTTGTATAAAACACATCTAAAATGTATAATGCACATCCAAATGTGTAATGCACATTAATATATACAAGATCTATAAAAAAAATATAATTTTCATTCGCAACCATTTGATTTGTAAAAATACATCACAAATTTGTATAATACATATCAAAATTGTATAATACAGACGAATATTGTATAGTACACATCAATATTGTATCAAACTGCGAATCGTTCTTCATCCAGGACTGGTTGTAGCACCGTGTACACTTATCGTCATCTGATCTACGTGTTGTCGTCGTCGTTTGCATGAAGGTCTTCCCGGAGAGCCGCAACATCATTCCCTGGGAACTACACGTGCCATCAACTTCTTACTTGCCGACGAGGCCACGCATGATGCTAAAAATTGCTTCAAGGATCATTCGATCGTCATCTTCATAGCGGCGGTGAAGATGAAGATGGAGGCGGCGAGGAGGTTGACGATACCTGTGATGACGATGCAGACAAGATCTCCGATGTGCGCACGACGAAGACGGACGATGGCGGAGAGATGCGTGTAGCCCGACGTGATCCTCTTCCTCCCACGACGAAGACGACGGAGAGACGTGCAAAGCTCGACGTGATCCTCTATCTCCCACCGTCGTCTCATCCTCTCATGCGCCGCCGCCGTGTTTGTGAGATTAGGAAAGAGGTTAATGATATATTTTAGGTATACGTATGAGATTTTTGGAAAGAGTGGGATAGAGATTAATGAGGAGATATTTTGGGATGCTACGTACTATATTTAGATAATGCATAATGACCAAAACGGGTTTTTGATTAATTAAATAATAAAAATAACATGCCTTTAATAACAACCATCTGATCAATTATGGACGCACAGGATCGTTGGCCTTCCATATGGATGGAAGGACCATGTCTCATTTGAAAGATATCCTATATATATATATCTGCTAGAATATAATCAGTATCCATATCTTAGAAAAAAATTGAACATTGCATCTGTTTCCATATCCATATTAGAGAAAAATCATATATCCCTGTCCATATCCATATCTGGAAATAAACAAAAAAACCACATATCTGTGTTTGTATCTGTATCCATAAACTAATCATATCTGATATATTTTATCCTTTTAATAGATATATTTAATATATATGTATTCGTATCCGCTTGAATATCTTGTAACCGTATTTGTATCCATATCCAAAAAAATTAAACTGTATCTATACATGTATCCGCAAAAAATACCACATATCCATGTCAATATCCATATATGCATATATTTGTAACTTATCCAACCTTTTGTATCCATATATTTGTATCCATGTCAGTATCCATATATCCATGTCCAGAAAAACCATATCCATGTTGGTGTTCAAAAAATATCCAAAAAAAGAAAGACATGTCCATGTCGATAACCATATATTTGTAACAATGATATATTAATTTAAAATATTGAAGAAGAATACATTCATTAGCATTGGTCAGGAATGGAATCTCAATTCCTAGGGGGCTACCTAGGAATGGCGATTCCCATGAATGAGGGAATCAGGTTTCCTTTGTAATCATTATTCCTGCATAAAGTTGATCTAACAAACAAAGGAATGGAATCGAGAGAGGAATGATGATTCCATTCCCTCCTCTATTCATGCGTAACAAACGGGGCCTAAGTTGTTATGGTTGGTTGGCTAGCTAACTAAGGTCCTTGTGATGGTTCATTGATACATGTTGCATTTTTAAAAATCATAAGAGAGAGATTAGTGAGCTCTAAGTAATAAAGAAGAGAAAAATAAACAACGAGAGTAAATTTAACAACACTTCTTATATGAGAAAAGTTCTAGTTATTTTCATTATCTTAAGGGCTTGTTTGGTTGCTGGGTTGGACTGCACGGGGTTGGGGTACACCGGTGTACCCCTCCTTCCAACCCTCTCAATCCTCCTCACAGTTTACTATTCACAGGGGTACAGTTTACTATTCACAGGGATACCCCAACCCAACCAAACCCAGTCCAACCCAGCAACCAAACAGGCCCTAAGTATTATTCCTTCTATTCCACGTTGGTGATTACTCCATGTGATTTACCTCATCTCTCATGAACTCCAAAGCTATGGAAACGTCGCCTCATCCAATCCTCCAATACTACCCCGATAGTTTCCTTTCTGTTTTATTATATATTGTTCTAAACCCTCAGTCTGTCAAACAAGGAGCACACTGTCCTCGAAGATCCAATAGCTTAAAACCACAAGCTAATATTTAATCATCTATACATGCGGCTTAAATACATGTTATCGTAATCTAGCCGTTATTAAACTACCAGTGCCTTCACATGGCGCCATCACATCTTCAGTCAATCAATCCGTCTAATGACCGTCGATATCACGTGTTGCAAATAATTTATTACATGCGCTCAGCATATCAAGGTAATCATATACCACTTAGGTTTGCCCTGCTATATGAGTGCTCCTCTAACAAACATACAGATTGCATGCCTAACCTTTAGTATCTATTCAAGTTATCCTTATCGTAAAAGATAATAAAAAATTGTAACTTGATCCATTTTAGCCATATCAATTTTCATTTAATATCGATATAGTATTGCACATAAATCACAGCTGCTATAAGGATGATTCGTTACACAAATTCTATTTTAGCAATTATTTTAGATAACTCATGAAGCAAGCATGTGAACATTTTTCATAATAAGGTACACAATCAACAGTAATTTTATCTAATTTAATTGAAAATCCAACAACAAGAAGTAGGATTTTATTACTTGATCATGTTAACTTCTTAGTGGAGTCAATCTACCTTAATTTGTATTCAACTAGAGGCTTAGTAGCTCTTGAAATTAAGGTTTTAAAAACCAGACTGGATGTTGAACCGGCATCTCCTCTGTTCGGTCTGACCGAGTCGAATCATTGGTTCAAATCAGTTGGACGAGTGACGACATCAACATGACATCATCATTCTTATCACAGGAAAATTAGACCGAGCTTAATTTACAGGTATGACCGGTCGAAGCGAGTTTATGAATGGAAAAAATCAGATATTATATCTATTAAATAATCTTTCATTAGAAAACTACTTTTTTATTCAACATACAAATGAAAAAATATCATATCATATAATACTTTTAGTTTAGATATCAAATCGCAATCTGACATAGAAAAGAATAATGAAGTAATCCAATAAGTACATAATTTCATAATATAATTCATAAATGGGAAACATACACAAGGTCCATTTAGAATAGACAAATATACCACGAGCCTCAAAAGTCAAAACATGGATCCTCAAGAACATCAATCCTCGAGAAAGAAAAATATATATGTGATCCATTTAAAATAGAAAAATGTTACCGTAAATTGCAAGAAAGTTCAACAATCTATCACCGAGATCATCAATCCAAGCCTTTAATTCATCAATTATGGGTACTTCTGGTTCTTCCGTCCAATCATCATATAATTGCATGTCTTCTAAAGATAATGGATTACATATATCGTTCTTGCATTCATTTTTTCTCCTGTAAAAATAGCACTTACAAATCATGGTGCTAATAAATTATATAAAATATCAAAGAATAGTGTATGTTACTTTCAAGTCAAACATGAGAAGTCAATTGGCTTGGATAAAAACTAATTGATTTAATATTAAATGACGAAGTTTGTTCCTTCGTGGAGAATGAATTCATTCAAAAATACTCTAGTTCTGCTCACATCTTGTCACAGAACAAGTTTGACTAAGAACATGAATAGCCATAGCCCACAATACCAGAATTGCTCCACCTTACATTTTCCACTATTCAGCTATAGCAACAAATTGTAAGTTACACATGAAATAATCAATTTAGAATATTAACTATGTACTGGAACTATCTTTGTACGATTTTGAATCGTGGATGGACGTTCAAAATCACACATAGCATCCTAAGAGAACTCCATGGTGATAGAAAATCCATTTTATCTTCGTTGTTATGAAATAAATTTTAGTTTGTGTCATGAAAGCCAGCTATGATATGATGATTTAAGGACAAGTTTTCATCATTGTAAAAGAATTTAGGGTTCAAAAGTAGTCCAGCTTTGTATAGGGGATGACCAAGATGTCTATCCCACTTATATCAATATATGGATTGTAGTAAGTGGCATTGTTATTAAACACAAGTTTGATAATTTACCTTTTTTTTTTCATTGCCTCATAAATATATACCATTGATAGCCTCCATCATTATCAACAAGATGCAAAACCCTCACCACAGGTTCAACTATATCAATAATCACTACACATGAACTCCTGAATGATATATTCAAAATTATCTCATATAGATCCTTTCCATAGTGGTTCGCGAGATTTATGTCAATCCATTCTCTAGATGCAACCATTGAAAACCAAGTCATTCTTTTTCTGAAGTAGACTCTGCACGGTCAAGAAATTTGTTGCAAATCTGGGTAACAACGGGACAAATAATATCAGAATTGCAAATTTTTCGCATCAATTGAGGAACAAAGTCGTGATTGTAATCTTGTGTACTTCTTCAATGATGTGCTTCACTATTAGAACTTGATCAAACTTTTATAGAATTAAATCGAGATAATGTGATGTACATGGACTCCAAAAAATATTGTCATAATACCTCATGATCATCTTTCATGCAGCCTGATAGTTTGCAACATTGTCTGACAAAATGAATTACATTTTCAAGTACAGCATACTCTATACAATCTTTGAAAAGTTCAAAGAACAAGTCAGTCATCTTTGAATGCATTGAGGCATCAACTGATTTCAAAAAATAGTGCCAGCAGATGAGTAAACAAGAAAATTTATTAATGTCTGTTGTCTTTGATCCGACAGTCTATCAATCATGACTATACAACCATTCATTTTCCAGATCTTCCTATGTGTATAAACATATTCCTTCACTATTGTCACCGTTTTCTACATAAGAGGCTTACGAACTGCATATGCAGTTGGTACATTATAACAATGTCCATGGAAGTAATAACATCAATCATTTTCTAAATATTAGGAATGTTGATGACATGGAAAGGAATGTCAATATCATATATCTAATCCGAGATGAGTAAATCTACATCTTCAATTTTGTTCTTCCTCTACTTGACGAACTTGAATCCAGGTTGACTACCAAATGTGGTTCCAGAAGGGAAAAAATCAACTTCTTAGATAGGGAATCCTTAGTTGTTGGACTTCTTTGCAAAGTTCTTATTCCTACATGACATCTGTCATTCATTTCCACATTGTAGGATTGTTAGATGATCTAACTTAAATATGGTTTCTCTTTTCTTGTTTTAAATTCAGTCAAGTTTTCCTGTACAAAACATGAATGTGATTGAGAACTTTTTTAACATCCCACAACTTGCTCATTTTTTTGCAAGTTGCTTTTTCACTTTATGGATTCCTCCTCCTTGGAAAACATTCAAACAAAAAACACATTTTTTGATCCATCTCCTGTCAAAGTTTGCCATGCTATGTCATTTTTTTGCCTGACACATGTTATGATTACGTCTTCTGACTTGTCTTCAACAAAAATAGTCGATAAATCTAAATGCATATTTTGATCCAAGATTTTAAAAATCAGACCAGACGTTGAACCAATTTCTCCTCGGTTCAGTCTAAGCAGGTCAAACCGACGATGACATCAGCATGACATCATCATTCTAATCGATGCAGAAAAAACATATCAAGATTAATTTACTGGTACGTCTGGTCGAACTAATTTTATGAACAAAAAAGGTAGATATTATATCTGTTAAATAATCTTTCATTAGAATACTTTATTTTTTCATGCAACATAAAAAAGGAAAAAATGCCATATTTTTAATTTAGATATCAAATTGCAATATAACATAGATAAGAATAATAAAATAATCCAACAAGTGCATAATTTCATAATATAATTCATAAAAAGAGAAACATACACAGGGTCCAAATAGACAAATATACCACGAGCCTCAAAAGTCAAAACTAGAATCCTTAATATCATCAGTCCTTGAGAAAAAAACATATACAAGATTCATTTAAAATAGACAAATATACTCTAAACTGCAAGAAAGTTCAACAATCTATCACCAAGATCATCAATCAAGCCTCTAAGTCATCAGTGATGGGGTCTTTTGATTCTTCCACCCAAGCACTATATAATTGCATGTCTTTAAAGATATTGGATCAGGTATATCATTCTTGCATTCATTTTTTTCTCAAGTAAAAATTGTACTTACAAATCGTGATGGTAATAAATTATATAAAATATCAAAGAATATTATATATTGCTCTCAAGTCAAACCTGAGACGTCGATTGGCATGTATAAAAATCAATTGATTTGATCTTAAATGACGAAGTTTGTTCCTCCGTGGAGAATAAATTCGTTCAAAAGTAATCCAGTTCCACTCACATCCTGATGCAAAACAAGTGTGAGTGAGAACATGAATAGACATAGCTTGCAATACCAGAGTTGCTCCACCATACATTTTCCACCATTCAGCTATAGTAAATAAATTATAATTTATACACGAACTAATCAAACTAGATTATTAACTATGTACTACAATTGTCTATATAAATATTTGGAACCATCTTTGTATGATTTCGAATTGTGGATGGATGTCCAAAATCACCCATAGCATCCCTATACCAGGAGAACTCCATGGTTATAGAATCTATTTTCTCTCATCGTTATGAAATAAAGTTTTGACATTGTCATGAAAGCCAGCCATGATATGATGATTTAAAGATAAGTTTTCATCATTGTAGAAGAATTCAAGGTTCAAAAGTAGGCCACGTTTGTGTAGGAAAAATGACCAAGCTGTCTATTTCGCTTATCATCAAAGATATCAATATATGGCTTGTAGTCAATGGCATTATTATTAAACACAAGTTTAAAAGCTTCCCTTCCTCTTTTCATTACCTCATAAATATATCCTATTGATGACCTCTCATCGCTATCAACAAGATGCAAAACCCTCACCACCAGTCCAGCTATACCAACAACCACTGCATATGAACTCCAACATGATGTGTTCAAAATTATCTCATATAGATTTTTTTCCCATAGTGGTTCGAGATTTTATGGTCAAATCATTCTCCAGATGCAATCATAGAAACCAAACCATCTTCTTTCTGAAGCAGACTCTGCACGGTCAAAAATTTTGTTGCAAATCTAGTTGCAGCGAGACGAGTAATCTCAAAGTTGCAAAAATTTCGCATCAATTGAAGAATAAAGTTTGTGATTGTAAATAAACT
This sequence comes from Ottelia alismoides, assembly GCA_037367405.1. Lineage (NCBI taxonomy): Eukaryota > Viridiplantae > Streptophyta > Magnoliopsida > Alismatales > Hydrocharitaceae > Ottelia > Ottelia alismoides. The sequence goes on from JAZKJV010001550.1 coordinate 1,153,171, forward strand.
TTGTAATCTTCCGTGCATCTTCAATGATGTGCTTCACTTTTCAAATTTGATCAAACTTTTCCAGAATCAAATTAAGACATTGTAATGTACATGAACTCCAAAAAATATTACCATAATACCTTGTGATCATCTTTCATGAATCCTGATAGTTTGCAGCATTGTCTGAGACAAAGTGAATTATATTTTCAGGTCCAACATACTCTACACAATCTTTGAAAAGTTCAAATAACAAGTCAGTTATCTTCGAATGCATTGAGGCGTCAACTGATTTCAAAAACACAATGCCAATATATGAGTAAACAAGAAAATTATTAATATATGTTGTCTTCGATCTGTCCATTCATCAACCATGGCTGTACAACCATTCATTTTCCATATCTTCCGATGTGTATCAACGTATTCCTTCAATTGCCATTATTTTCTTCATAAAAGGCTCCCGGAATGCATATGCAGTTGGTGCTTTAAAACCATGTCCGATGGAAGCGATGCCATCAATCATTTTTGAAAAACTTGGAATGATGATGGAATGGAAAGGAATGTCAGCATCATACATCCAATCTGAGATGAGTAAGTCCAATTCTTCAATTTCGTTCTTCCTCTACACAATGGATTTTGTTCCATGTTGACTACCAAATGTGGTTCTAAAAGAGAAAAAAGATTTCAACTTCCTAGACGTGAAATCTTCATTTGATGGACTTCTTTGCAAAGTTCTCATTCCTATATGATTGCTATCATTCATTTCCATGTTACAGGATTTGTTGGATGATTCAACTGAAATATTTTTTTTGCTTTTCTGTTTTAAATTCAATCAAGTTCTTTTGCCTCAAAACTTGAGTGTGATTGGGATCTTTTTTACATCCCGCTCCTTGTCCCTTTTTTGTCAGGTGCTCTTTCACTCTATGGATTCCTCCTCCCTCGAAAATCTTCAAAAAAATATATTTTTTTGATCCATCTCATGTCAAAGTGTCATATTGCAATGCTATGTCATTTTTTGATCTGACAACTACTACGATTACATCTTCTGACCTATCTTCAACAATAATAGAAAAACATATATAGACGAGTGGCATCTTCTATGCAACATTACTCAAAGCAGGTTCATGCATTTCTCAGATAATCCAATGCCTAATTACGAAGCAAGTTCTCCAACCAAACAAAAGCAAAAAGATTGATTGGAATTTTTTATTATTGCAATAAATACATATTAGAGGTTGGAAAGGAATATAAGAATACATATCACCAGTAGTTTTCGAAGACTAATGCATCCTCTTGTAGGAATAAACACTTGAACGAACCAAATGGCAAATTGGGTATAATTGAACTACAAATTATATTACAATGCTTTTCAATGAGAGAAGCCTTAGATACAACGGATGACACATACCTCTCGGAAAAATACATAGTCATCCAATTATGATTGCTCCTTCCATTACCACTTCCTGGTGTCATACTATATTTCTCATTCATAATCAATAGGTGCTTCATCAGTAATGTGTTTTGTACAAGCATTTACCCAGATGGATAAAAGATATTGGGTCCCCAAGTATTGATTGATTTTGACTGAAAAATTAAAAAGAAAATGGACGAAAAGGGAGACCTCAACTCACGGCGGCAAGGGACGAGATATCGACGACGGAGCCCGGCGGTGATGGACGAGATGGCATCAGTGGATGAGATGATGTCGATCGGGTTGTTTGATTGGAGGTGATCGCAGGAGATGGATTTCAGAGTTTGGCGTGGTGGGAAAAGTAGGGCTTGGGATTTATGATTCGGGGATCGAGAGGGGAAGGGGAAGTTGAACAAATGCAATTTTTTAACTTTTGTGTGTGGGGTATCAAGACATCAAATCGGTTCGACCTAAGCTGAACCAGCCTAGTTGAATTGGTTCGAACCCAATTGTTGCTTTTTTAATTATTTTTAAATAACAGGCTGAACCGACCAGTTCAGGGCCGGTTCCCGGCCGGGCCGATCCAACCGACCAGTCCTGTCCGGTTCGATTTTTGTGCAGGAAATTGAATGTAAAACTCCACCACCCTAATCTTCTTAGCAATCTCCCGTTGGGATGGTCCTCTTGCTGCAAAGAGGTTCTGATGAATGGTGTGAGGTTGATCGCTCTCTGGAACACTGCTTCCTACCAAATTCTTAGCACTGCAACTTTGAGTTTGGGATTGTCACGGTCTTCTCTCAAACTGCATGAAACATAATTACGGTGATTAACATCCATGATCTCCCGAATCATATTAATAGAGATCGATTCCTTGATGTTCTATACGATGTCTTTGAAACACACACAGATGTCTTTCTTCTGGAGATCTTAATATTACATCTCACATGACTGATGGATCATCTGGAAACATAAATGAAAGATCTGTGACACACATCAATGATTGGCATGAACCGTTTGACCTCTGTGAAATAAAACCAAGAATCATTAAATTCACATGGATTGAGTGTCGAGATCCTCCCAATTGGGCGATATTGGATCGTTGCTTCTAGTCGGGATCTTTGAATACACCACTAAGATTTATAGGACACCACAAGAGTGGACCTATGCGAGATTCTCAGGAGCTTCCATCATGACCCTATACATAATGATTCAAATGGTCCCATTGCTCAGACGAATTGTTGCGTCATTGGCCTCATCAAAAAAAAACACTCCTGATTGAAAATTTGTGACACATCACATTAATTGACTGTGAGTCCAAATCATCTTGCGAAACATTGTTAATAGATGTAGGAAAGTACTGCTGCCATCTACCAAGAATATGAGTGCTTTTATGAAATCAAGATCAACCATGAATTGCATAGCGACTGCTGGAGATATTATCTCTGATTGGCACTCAAAAGGGGTTGATGGAATTGTTCTCAAGATTGATATCAGTAAAGCCTTTGTTAGTATAGATTGGAACTTTCTTCTTTCCTCACTAAGACAACTTGGATTCAGAAAAACTTTTTTTGGATTGAGAAGCTATTCACCGCAACTGAACTTTCTGTTAGGGTGAACAAGAGAGATATAGAAATCTTTAGCCCACTTAAAGGCTTGGAGATCCCCTGCAATCTTTACTGTTTAACTCAGTAATGTTAATCCTGCAAAGGACGCTTTACAATGTCCGAACATATGGGAGAATAACTGTTGTAAACAAGATCAAGCATGCATATATTAAACAGTAATCATACAGATTCCAAAGGATTGACAGAACAACATTACGGATTATCAAGATTAATAACGTGCAATTCCAATCCATTATATATCCGATTACAAACAGCAAATAGGAAACGATTAATCACACGGAAACAAACTACCATGCGAGATCCAGAAAAGGGTAAGTAATAAACAAATTGCGGCAAACAATATATAAGAAAGATTAGGTCAGAAATCACCGAAGTGTCAATGAAATGGACTGTCCTTAGAGAGGATTTCGCCCCCACAATACCGGTGCGAAGGGTACTGGCGATCCGCTCCCAGGATACTACGGTTCACGGTCTTCGTCTGCGCACACCGACGAGACCGTCCTCGAAAGCACCTCCGAGAACTTGCAACCGAGAAGAAAGCAGGGTCGCAAGCGCGAGAGAAAGAACAAGAGGGACGACGAGTGGAGTTTTTCTTGCGAGTGAAGAAAAACTGCGTCAGGTGAGGGATATAAAAAGAGGGGCTCATGTACCCTAGCGCGTGGTGACCTTTGATTTTCGAAAACGCCCCTCAACGGGCATGTCCCTTCGGATTCCAAAAACCGCAGCTAAATCGAGCCGTTTGGATCGAGTCAGATTCCCAATTTGATGGAAATCAAATTAATCTTTCTGATTAATTTAATCGATCAGCCAAATGAAACCGCAGCAAAAGTATCGAGATCCGAATTGACTCTCCCGAGCCCGAGACAGAGCGGAGCGCGCGCGCGCATGTGTGGTCCTCCATTCCTCCTCTCTACTATTGCTACAAGAGCTTGGGGTGTGAACTCATATATAAGTCCACCAAAAGTTTAGATCTCCAAGGTATGGTACTAAACTTCAACCCAAACTTATCCATGTTTCAAATTTGGGAATTCCCAACTTTCCCTCCAAACCATTTGGTTTCCCAATTGAAACCAAATTAACTCCAATTGTAATTACATAGATTTTTCAATTAAAATCTAAATACAATTTTTAATACAACAATCCCCCACGAATTCACCAATTTGAAAAAGAGATTCAAAAAGAGTTAAGAGACTTCTTTCGGTTGCCACACTTTGCTTTCAGTAAAGATACCTTCCGGTTTGAACCTCTACCTGAGTTTACTACGTTCACTTTAATAGGAACGAAGTGAACTATGTCTTGAACTTCAGACCTTGGTGTTAAAGTATACGGTAGAAACAACAAAGTGTTGTTCTTGGTACAATCTTCAGGGTTGGTGCTCTTAAAGGCCATGCACCCTTATCATGTTTCATGAGTGTGTTCAGGAAAGACCCTCTTCCTTTAACTGCGGCCCACAGTAACACTCACATAGGTGGCGTTCTCCAAGGATGCATTGCTAACATCCTGTCCAAAGGCTTGAACCCATTCAGAGCCTACGCTCTTCCTAAACTTGCAGCTTAAACGACACTCAGGCTTCCAGGGATAAGACACTCATGAGTGCCAACCAGTTCTCCAAACAGCTTGTTATTACCACATTGAACCTACATTGTGGGATCTCCACTCAGATAGGTTGGGTTGCTATTGTAGAGGAACTCCCAATGGGTCTCAATCCCATCTCAAGCCTAAACTTTAGGACTAAAGATCTATCAAGTCCCTTAGTCAACGGATCTGTCGTGTTGTCTTTGGATCCAACAAAATCCACAGCCAACACTCCTCGAGACACCAAATCCCTTAATGTCTTAAGTCTGATTTGTATGTGTCTCCTTGTTTTCTGATTGAACTTTGAACTCTTGATCTTGACAATTGTGGTCATATTATCACAATGTACCGAGATCGCAGAAACATGCTGACCTAACATGGGAATTTCAGGCAGAAGTTCACTTAGCCATTCAGCCTCAATTCCAGTGGTGTTCAAAGCACACAGCTCAGCCTCAAAAGTGGATCGAGCTAGAATGGTCTGCTTCACAGACCTCCAGGAGACTGCACCGCCTCCAAGGGTAAATACATACCATGTTACTCCATTACTCCCAGACTCCTCTATTTTCCCTATCTAGCTTGCATCACTGTATCCTTCTAGTACAGAAGGATGTCTACCATAATGCAAACTAAGGGAAATAGTTCCCTTCAAGTACTTCAGTACTCGATCTAGAGCCTCCCAGTGAGTACAGTCAGGACAGCTAGTGTATCTACCCAGCTTTACAACCGAGAATGAAATATCAGGTCTCGTACAATTTGCAAGATACATTAAACTTCCTATCACTTGTGAATACTTTAGCTGAGCTATAGGTACTCCACTTTTATTCTTAAACAATGTTTTGGATGAGTCAAAAGGAGTGCTTACAGCTTTGCAATCTTGATATCCAAATTTCTCAAGTACTTTCTCAACATAGTGAGATTGAGAAATTACAGTCCCATCAACTGACCTTGTCAGTTTGAGACCCAAGATTACATCAGCAACACCCGTGTCCTTCATTTCAAACTTGCTACTTAAGAATGCCTTAGTCTCATTAATAATCCTCATATGCGATCCGAACAACAATATGTCATCAACATATAGGCACAAGACAATACACTCATCACCTTTCACCTTGGAATAGACATACTTATCAGATTCATGAACCTTAAAGCCACATGACAAAATAGTTTTGTCAAATTTTTCATGCCACTGCTTTGGTGCTTGTTTCAATCCATAAAGGGATTTGACAAGCTTGCAAACCTTTCCCTCATTCCCAGAAGTCACAATCCCATCAGGTTGATCCATATAAATCTCTTCCTCAAGATCGCCATGCAAGAAGGCGGTCTTCACATCCATCTGGTGGATAGAGAGATCATATACAGATGCCAATGCTATAAGCATCCGGATTGTGGTCATCCTAGTCACAGGAGAATAGGTATCAAAATAATCGATACCTTCCTTTTGCCTAAAGCCCTTGGCAACTAATCTAGCCTTGTACTTTTCAATTGATCCGTCAGGTCTAAGCTTTCTCTTAAACACCCACTTGCACCCAATAGTAGAGCACCTTTTTGGTAAATCGACCAACTCCCAAGTTCCATTAGACATAATGGAATCCATCTCAGATTTGATGGCTTCCTTCCATTGTTTCTCTTCGGATGAAGCCATGGCTTCCTTGTAACTTGGTGGATCACCCTCGATATGGTAGACAACAAAGTCGCTACCCAGATCCTTGGCTATCTGAGGTCTTTTACTCCTCCTTGGCTCAATCTCTTCAGAAAGATCATTGGGTTCAGGTTGAGTCTCAACCCCCACATTCGTTAACCTTTCCACTTGATCTAAGAGAGAGAAATTGTTTTTGTTTTTGTTTTATTTTTCTAATTTTTATTTTATTTTTAGAAATATATACAAGTTATGAGAAACACATAAATATTTTTATTTTATGAAAATAATATATATATACATACATGGAGGGGAAATATGTACAATGGTGAATGGCCCTATCTCTCTAGGTCCCAAAATGGAATTATTGGGGATTTCACATATTAGGATTTTATTGTATTTATTGGCCTTTATCTCCTACAACTTTATTCCTTATCGACTCAGTCATCATGATGCCTTGATCTCAGGGTTCTGGGTCATTCAATACATATGATATTTCATTTCATTTTCTTTTCTTTTATTCTTTTATTTTATCTTTAAATGTAGTATTTATACAATTTTTATACAAGAGATAATGTGCATTTATTTTATACAAAATAATATCATTTTCATGTGTTTATCTAGGATTTAAAGGCCAAAATGAACTAATAAAGCTAATGAAATAGAGATTCATCACCCCATATACTTGCCTTTGCTAGTCCCTAGCAAACACTTATGCTTGTAAGTATAGAAAAGAAGATAAAGAAAAGAAAAAGAAAGAGATTGGATTGATTTTAACTTTAAACTTATCTTCATAAAATCAAAGTTTGGAGCTCAGTCGGACATTTGGAAGTTAGGTTTGGTCAGAACCTTGTTGGAAACACAACTGAATCCATAAAACACTTCTCAAATATTCTCAAAAGCCATGTTAGAACAAGTCAATGTCATGCATAGTCCCTTATGGCTATCATTCTACCTTGTACAGTGTCAGTAATATGTAGCTCCTCTCAGGTGAAGCGGTAAAAGTCAGTCTTCTCCAACATGGAGACCCTAATTCCCCAATCCAATAACTCTTTCCTCAATAAGCGGGGTATTCCCTTCTAAGTTCAAGTGCAATTGGATCAAGAAGAGGAGGTGGAGAGAAGAATGAATGGTATCTAGTATAGCTACCTATCCTAGGATGCTTGACCTGTTTAGCCAAGTCATCCGACTGCAGGCTCACATACATTTGACTTTGAAGATCAAGCTTGCTTATTGAATATATACATTCTCCGACGGGAATTGATTTTTCGTTGACTTTTTCCCATCTATTTTTTGGAGTTTTTTATTATGTACTTTTTAATATTGTATACAATATCATTTACACATGGACTTTTGCCTCTTGAACTATTAGATTATCCCTCTTTTGAAGCATTATTGTAACCCACAAAATTCTTCATTTAGACCTCATGGATACTGGATTGGATTGGGGTACAATGGCCACAAATGTGTGACTTCCAATGTCTCCATTGGCTTGTGTCTCATGTCAGCAAATCCAGCCTTCTACCACTTCAACTTAGGTGAGCAAAGTGTAAGGTGCCAGTATGCAAGCTAGATCACAATTAACAAGAGTCATACATTATTCTGAAATATTCTACTTAGGCAGTCATGACGACACTGAACTAAGTCGCGTGGTCTAAAAGAATTAAGTCTAGTAGACCTGAAACATTTCAATTCCCGTTCCTATAAGCTTCCAGTGATTAAGTGGATTAATGTCCAATCAAGCAACAATCTTCGGATTTTACTTAGACTTGTTCGATTATCAACATAAATCCAAAAAATGGAAATATTATGTACAATGCAAGAAAATATTTTGTAATGTATTTTTTGGGTTCTAAAATTTTTATGGATTTTTGAAAAATTTTGCAAATTTTTTTCAGGTTTTTAAAAATATTTTGCAAATTTTTATGGATTTTAATTTTACAAAATTTTAGTGATTTTTCCATAACAAAAAAGTTTGAAAAATAATTATGTGCAGATATTTACACGGGAGTGCATTTAAATTTACAAGGGGTATTTATAAGTTGTTATTTACACAAGATTTCCAAAATATTTTTGAAATTATTTTTGCAAATATTGAAAACTTATTTTTGTAAATAACTTTGATAAATATTTCTATAAACAATTACAATCTTTGAAAATCATTTTGAAAATATTTTCCAAATAATATATATATTTCAAATAATTTTCAAACTTTTTTATCAAATCATTTGTAAATAGATTTTCAAAATATTTTATTCAAATAAACAAAGAAGTTTTTACAAACAAAATATTTTTACAAAGGTTTGAAAACATTTTACAAAATATTTTTCAAACAGTTTTCAAAAGTTTTTTCAAAGAGATTTTCCAGTCATTTTTCAAACATTTTGCAAAATATTTTTAACTTGTTTATTACATGTTTTTTTCTAAGAACTATTGTGCATTTCACTAATTAGTCATATTATTGAAAATATGAAAGTATGAGTTATGACTAAAGTATATACAACTTATATATGCCTCCAATACTTAGCTTGAGTTATGCCCTCAGAGATCAGAGAGAAAAAAGGAAGTTATAACTCGTACGAAGCATAGAAAAGTCTTTACTATAATGAAGAAAGAATGAACGAACAAGAAGTTGACTGTTACCCCTATACTTAGGATGAAATAGTCCTAAGTGTAGCAGGTTTTACACAAGGCAGGGAGGGTCAAGGGAGGGAATATACGAAATCATTGGTTTGACCTGTCCCCCCTCCATATTTAGGGTAAAATATCCCTAAATATAGACATGATATTAATAGTTGAGGGGACAAGAGAGGGATCAAGAAATGAACAATTCAGGTTGATCACCTCCCCTATACTTAGGATAACGTACGCCCTAAGTATAACCGTGAAGGTGAACACATTTTCAAAGGAAATTGAAAAATGAAAACAAAAAAAAAAGAAAAGAAGAAAACAAAATCTTTTTATGATTTTTCAGCTTTTTTGTGTTCGATCCTTCAGTCTTTGGGAAACCGACTTGAAATACAACTTCTATCGAATCAACAACGGGAAGGAATATGTCATGCTCGAGATATGGCTTCAGCAATTTTCCGTTGACTACAAAGAGTTGTGTGTAGAAGACAATTCTGATATGAGTAGACTTTCGTTGTCATGCACAGTCTTCACAATAAATGATCTTGTCCATTTTCTTTTCAACTTGGCCGACAAATTTTTCAACTTTGCATCGAATTACCACACCTTATGTCCATGTTCGAAAGTCTTCATATAAATGCGTTTGTTGTGTCATCTCTTGACTTCCTCTTTGTACATCAGGCTATTATCGTATAAGTAGTCTCGAAATTCAAGCAGTCAGTTCACATCAACTTTTCTGTTCTTTCCTCCTTGCTCGGAATCAAGGTTGCACATGTTAAATGCCCACAAGGATTTGTGAATTAGTTCCACTGGCAGGTGGCAAGGCTTTACATAAACAAGACGGTAGGGAGACATGCTGAGTGGAGACTTGTATGCCATGTGATAAGTCCAAAGAACCGAGTCCGGTAATTGAGACCAATTCTTGTGATCTGGATGTACAAGCTTCTGCAGTATTGTTCTAATATTCCTGTTAGAACATTCAGTCAAGCCATTGGAATGTGGGTGGTATGACGTAGCAATATGATATTCAATGTCGTATTCTTTGGTCAACTTCTTAACCTCCTTGTTGATAAAGTGGCTCCCCCATCAGAAATGAGAATTTTGGGAATTATGAACCGTGAGATCATGTTATCTTTCAAGAAGCTACAGACTATGCAGCAGTCTGCGGTTCAAGCATGGATTGCCTCCACACATCTACTGACGTAGTCAACGGCAAGTAGGATATACTCAAATCCCTGGTTGTTAGGGAAATGGCCCCATGAAGTTAATGCCATGGGTGTCAAAGATGTCTGATATGTAGATGTACTTCAGAGGCATTGTGTCGTGCATGTTGATGTTCATGTTTCTCTGACACTCAGTGCACTTCTTTACATAATCATCTGCATCCTTAATAAAGTTGGCCACCATAGCCACATAAAGCACTTTTGTTGCCGTTCTCTTTCCAAATGGTGTCCACCGACTTCGATCTTGTGGCAGTGGTCTAAGACACCCATAATCTCCTTTTGAGGTATACACCTCCTCCAAATGCAGACTGCGCCTTCTTAGAATAGATGTGCTTCTTCCCATTGGAAGAAATGGATGTCTGCTAAGAACTTGTCTCGATTTATCTTCAACCAGTCTAGTGGAGTCTTCTTGGAGACAAGATAATTCATAATGTTGGCATACCACGGGAGAGAGGATATAGACAAGACTGCCTCATCCAGGAAGGTCTTTGTGATTGGAATTGAATTATGCTCAGGAGGTTCTGCATAGACAATTCTGAAAAGATGGTCTGCCATCAAATTTTTTGTCTGATTTTTCACGAATTTCAAAGTCAAATTCTTGGAGTAGAAGAATCCAACGAATGAGACGAGGCTTGGCATCTTTCTTGCTCTTAAGGTACTTGATGACAGAATGGTCAGTGTAAATAATCATCCTTGATCTGAGGAGATGTGATCTAAACTTCTCCAGGGCAAACACTATGGCTAACATCTCCTTCTCTCTAATTATGCAATTTTTCTGAGCTTCATCCAGTATTTGGCTAACGTAATGAATAGCAAATGAGATCACATCTCGTCTTTGTCCTAAGACAACACCAATTGCAAAATCAGATGTGTCCGTCATGATCTCAAACGTAGAGATCAATCAGGTGACTGTAGGACATGAGCATGTGTGATCAGATCTTTCAACTGATTAAAGACTTGGAGAACATGGTCATCTACAATGAAATTAGTATCATTGCCTAGCAATTATGTTAGCGGTGGAGCGAGCTTGCTGAAGTATTTGATGAATTGTTAGTAGAAACCGATGTGCCCCAAAAATTATAGGACATGTTTCAAATTGGTTGGTGGCTCAAGTTTAGAAATTACTTCCACCTTGGTTGAGTCCTCATGCACATCACATTTAGATACAACGTGATCTAGCATGATCGCTTCAGTCAACATGAAATTGCTCTTCTCCCATGAGAGCACGAGGTTCACTTCACAACACCTCCTCAGACCTCGATCTTGATAATCAAGACATTGATCAAATGAATCTTCGTAGATCAAGAATTCATCCACCTCAAGAAAACTGCCCATCATGTCTGTAAATATGACCAATATACATCTTTGAAATGTAGTGGGGGTGTTACACAGCCCGAATGACATCCGTTAGAAGGCGTACCTCCCAAAAGGACATGTGAACATGATCTTCTTTGATCTTCAAGCACAATTTCCACTTAGTTATATCCAGAGTAACTGTCCAAGAAGTAAGTATTCCTTCACAACCAGTATCTCGAGAATCTAGTTAATGAATGGAAATGGGAAATGATCATTCTTGGTAGAGAGGTTGATATGTCTGTTATCCACACAGACTCGACAAGATGTCGGTACTCTGGTCGGAATCTTCTCTCCCTTGATATTCGTCACAATGGTGACCGCAGACTTCTTAGGCACTACGTGCAGGGACTCACCCTCTTTGAGTCGGAGATGGGATATATGAATCCCGCATCACACCATTTTTGGATTTCTTTCATCACAGCCTCTCGGAGATTTGGGTTCAGCCGATGTTGGAATTCATGGGAAGGCTTGTTGTCTTCTTTGAGGTAAATATGATGCGATCATAAAAATTGATTGATCCCATGAAGATATTATATTTTCCATCCTATTACCTTGCAGTTTCGTTCAAGAACCTTCATCAGACGAGATTTTTGGTATGTAGTCAAATGAGCATTGATAATGATTGAATACATGTTTGATTCTCCTGCAAGGAAGGCATACTTCATGTTTGAGAGTAAGGGTTTGAGATCTGGTAGAGTGGGAGCGACTTTAGTGGTGACTCCAGTGACAACTGCAAGTGTAAGCTCTTTCAACTATTTTTTGTCCACCTCTGGCAACTCATATTTATCATGCAGTACATCACACAAATCGACAAGGAAATCATCATGCTCAGATGAGACGGATTGTTCAAATCCTTCGTTCGACATATCATCGTAAATCTCATCCTCAAAGACTTTGGTTAGTTTGATAGTGCTTTCCCGTCCTTCCTATGGGGAGAGGAATCCCGTGGTTTCTCTATCATCTAGAAACAGATTTGTGTCTATGATCACTGCTAAAATCATAGTCCTAAGAACATTTAGATTCAATCACTCTCATTTCATATATAACCTCTATCGGCTTTGGCTCAGACATGGTATCCATCTGGATTTTGTTAGTGCTGGAAAGGAATGTGATCTCTTCAGTGACATAGTCAACTATTGCCTCGACCATTCGAAGGAACAGATGGCCAAGGATAATCAGGGTATGGAGTAGAGGTGCGGAGGTGTCCATGTCCACGACAATGAAATCAATAGGTAATTACATCCCTTGAACAGTGACGATCACATCCTCCAACATGCACTTAGGCTGCTTAATGGATCGATATGTAAACTGCATAATCATCTTGGTTGGTTTTAGCGATCCTAACCCAAATTCTGTGAGTAGTGATGATGGTAGAAGGTTGATAGAAGACCCACTTTCGAGAAAAGTGCACTCGAACTCCTGATTAAAATGATGCATCTGATGAGTGGTGCTCCATAGTCTTTCTGTTTGTGCGGGAGATTGCTGATAGCACTAACTATAGCCATGGTCGGGACATGTGTATCTGGTTTCTTCTTCTTGCAGCTTGGACGCTTTGTTCTACATACCTCTTTAAGTTTGTGTTGCAATATAGGCATATACTCCATGGATTTTAATAATGACATTTCAAGAATCAAGTTTTGCAAAATTTGGACTATTTCTATATCAGACAAAGTATTTTTTCAATTTTTTAATATTTTTATTTTAATAGCTGAAGGAAAAGGCATATGTACACCATCAACACTAACTTCATATAAATTTCTATCCATATCTTTTTGTACAGGTAGATGGTAAAAAGGAATACAATCATTTACAACTGGTGGACCAAAAATGACAGGCTCGGCTCCATCGGCTAGCTCTGGTGTTGTTGTGGGTGCTGACATCTCCAAGGTTGGTGCGGCTCTGAGATTGTTGCTTACTTTTGGTATTTTTGCATTTTCTGCATTTTTTGTCTTTTGGTGTGAATGGTGCTGCTGCATCCAAAAATTGTGATGGCCCTGATATCGGCATGGTTGACGATTCACTGCCAGGCGCTTTGTTCTTCCCTTTCTTCGTCGCAGATGGCTGAAGTGTACTATCACTCCTGTGGTGTACATCTTTGGATAAAAAGAAATTATTTTCATCCGAATCAGGTGGAACACTGCTGGCTACTTGCTCCATGTGATGGAAGTTATTCGGATTTATTCGACCTGAGCCAGAATGATGGTTTTGGCAGCCGTCAAGTCATCTATATTCTGGCTCATCTCAACTGTGTTCTTCACAAGCTGGACCAAACAATCAAGAGACAGGTTAATCGGGGCAACCTCAAAAGATTCAACCTAATGAGACTGCTGATTTTGCTGGTAAGAGGAAGGTTATTGTTAGTAACCTTGAGAGTAGTGAAGAGGAAGAGGAAGAGAAAGGTATTGATGATACTGCGGCGAGGTGTACTGGTGGTGGTTCTGAGCAATCGGTTGCTGATAATGCAGTTGGTGATGTCCAGACTGATATTAGTAATTGTTTTGCCTTCAGTTGTATCCGTGCTATGGAGGATGTTGTTGGGTCAGGTTGGGTTGGAAATACAACCCTCCTTGTTGCTTCTAAAATGGTTGGTTGGTTTGATTTTGATCCTGTTGTTGTCCCTGAGGACGGGTCAGCTGCTTATCATTTCCTCAAACGGCATTCACCTCTTAGTAGGGGTGCACATGGTTCGGATTGGATTGGATTTTAGCTTTATCCATGTCCGATCTGTACTTAACAGATTTTAGATTTTTCCAATCCGATCCAATCCATTGAAAATATATATATCTAATCCAATCCAGTCCATCGGATTACGGATTGGATTGGATTGGATCGGATTTTTAATACTCACATATTGTCACCACATAAAGATCAAACAAAATAAAGAAAATATATGCATTGCATGTGTCTAACTCGTGTAGACAAGTGAACCTCAGTTAATCGTAATACTAATTAAGCACACATCAAGTTAATCGAGGTACTAATTAAGCACACATCAAGATAAAATATATGGAATTAGGTTCTACGACAAGTTCAAGATGTGACAGGATAAAGCGTGGATATCATATATACTGATGGGCACTTTTAGATATTGCTCTCCGCTTAATGTGTCGAGGAACAACAAAAATATCTCTCAAAGAGTTAATGTAAGGTGATTGAAACAGTCAGAATTTTCAGACATTATTTATGATGATAACAAATTAACAATCTCCAAGTTAGATGGTTCATTTGTAACCATATAGTTTGGGATAGAACGGATATGCAACAAGGTCAAGAATTAGTTGTAAGACTAAAACGTAGAGAGATAACTCGTGGGAGGGAGAATGTACCATAGCTCCATTGCAATGCGCGAGGGAGGCGGCACCACGGTGACGCACGAGGAGGGAGGTATCGAGGTTGTGTTGTGCCGTGAGAGTGTCGCGCGCGCAAGAGAGATGGTGCTTCGTCGCACGTCTGAGGGAGATAGTGCTTTATCGCACGCATAGCTAAGGGAGATGGTGAAATAGCGTCCGATCGAGAGTGGGTTCGTACCTTGCGGTTGTAGGTTGTTGCTAGGGGAGAGCTTTAGGTCACGGATGGGAGGGTGGGGGACTTGCAGCTGCGGGCTGCTGTTGGGGGAGAAATTTACGTCACCTTGGGGAGGGTGGGGGAGGGATTGGGAATTTGGGAGGGACTTGCGGGTGGGAATTGGGAAATTACGAGCGATTTGAGTTTTTGGAAAGTGGGAGGGGCTAATCTTAGGCGGGATGGTGAACTGTAAGGGGTAATTTGGAGATTTAAAAAGAGAGAGTTTTAGATATTTAGAAATAAAAATGGGGTTTCAATTATATTTAACTATATAATCTGCACTAATTATAAGAAGGAAGTAATATATATATAGTATTTGTTTATTTGTTAACGGATTAACGGATTGGATCAGATCGGATTTGGGTAACGATCCAATCCAATCCATAATTTAACGGATTTTCAAAATCTCAATCCGATCCAATCCATTAGAATGACAAAACCAAACCAATCCAATCCCATAACATCGGATTGGATCGGATTATGGATTTTATCCGATCCATGTGCACCCCTACCTCTTAGATGTGTGGGGGAGGTGGAAAACAAGGCTCAAGGAATTGTGGTTGGCACTCAGGCGGCCTGTAGACAACCATCTGTGTCCGCAATGGGGGTTTCTGCTGCTCTGGGGCATGCACGTAGTATACGTGCTGGACCGGAGGTTGGCTGGGACTCAGTTGAGGCAGTTGTATATGTGTCTGCTCCTTCTTCTCAGTTGGAGGCTTAGTGGTGGCGGTCATTGCATTGGAGGTGTTGATGTTGTTCGCCAGAAGCTCCAACTGCTTGGTCATAATATTGAGCTTGTCCAAGCCCTTCATTCTCTGATATCCCGACGAGCTACTCTAGGTCCTGTGACATCTTCTCAATGATATTGACCTTCGATGGGTGGTTCCCAATGATGGTCAAATCCGAGTTGTCACACATATAGATTTCATGTGTATCCTCCATATTTGCGTTTTAGTAGAGGATCTGTGGTGGCGGTTGAATCTGGAAAGAACGAAACAAGGATAACACAACCTCTCCTTTGGCCATCTCTTCAAAGATCTGCCAAATAGTGTCTTCATCCTTATTGAGTGGGATCCTCCGCAGGCGACGTCAACCAGACATTGACTAACTTCTGTCAAGCCCCTAAAGAAGTGCTGGAACAAGTTGGTCCTTGAGATGTCATGGTGGGGGCACTTATCAATCAAATCACTAAACCTCTCACAGGTCTCATGAAAGGATTCTTGGGGTCCATGAGAGATGTTAGTGATTTTTTATCACATGAGATTGAGACAGCCGAGAGGAGAGTATATGTGCAGGAAAATCGACTTCAAATCTTCTTGGTCATCACTAACTTCCCTATATGGTTGATCTAGTATAGTTCTTCGCCCTAAAAGCTGAATGGGAAGGCGATCATCTTGACTACATCCAACTGGATGTTGGGGTGGTGAGTTGTGTTGCAGATATGACCGAATTGTTGTAGATGGATGTACAGTTCCTCTTTTGAATAACCATGGAAGCTAGGGAGGAGAAAAAGGAGTTGTGGCTTCAGCTTGAAATGTCCATGGATCGGTGAAATCTGAATCCACTCATTTATGTGGCTGGCTCCAGGGTTATATGATTGCTTTAAGGTTAGATTGGGTCCGCCTCTCCTTGCTTCGCCCTCACCTCTGTGAAGTCCATCTACAGAGTGATGTCATCATCATAATCTCCTCCTTTTCGAGGTGTCTCCCTCTCTTCCAATCTCCTCCTCAGGTCGTTCAGCATATCTTGAAAGGCAACCTGAGCTAGATCTTGGTCAGTAAGATACTAGTGAATGGTATGAATGGAAGCCAAGAGCTGAATGTTGACTTCATTATGATAGGGCCAATGCCCTGCTCTGTATCTTGCTCTGTATTCGATTTCTGTGTCCCCCATTCCTTCTCTTATTGGATCCATCTCTGATGCAGATTGTGAATACACGAGCACAAGACCAGGTTGTGAATCTGCATTAGGAAATAAAACTCGGTCAATCATAAAAAATGATGGAGCAAGTTCAAGATGAGGGTCCATATCGAACAAGGGATTTATTGGTGAAAGAAAGGTAGTCGAAGGAAGGAGATCGATGCATAAGTCTTCTCGACTTCCAAATCAAGTAAAAATAGGGGACTCAAAGGAGAAGTCTGCAAGGCTCGTCCTGTCTTCTTGGAGATCACTCTTTATTCGAGCAGAAGTCGAACCCAAGGAGTGGATGTTGTTGTCGGCAGAGTTCTGACTAAACCATCCAGGGGTCAACATCTTGAGAGAAAAGGAGAAGATCTATGAAGGATGTTGTAATGAAAAAAGAAATAAAAAGAGTGTCAAACAGTAGAAGGCTCATAATGAGCAAGGATCAAGGAGGAAGTAAGAAAAGAAGAATGTCAAAAATGTGCAAGTGCGCGGAATTTTGATCTTTGAACCTAGTGCTAAGCAAACAAACACCAAAGAAAATTGGGTTCAATAACTCAACTCAATGTGAAGCCCCAAGGGTCCACCTATTTTTATCCTTTCAATTTTAGAGTTGTTGATTCAGGCAAAAATTGTAACGAGTCCTTAATGGCTAGCCCTAGAGTAGAGCGTGTATTCCCAGAAAAGTATCCATGTACTTGTTCCACCTCCTTTGTATTCTATGATGTGCATTTTTGGAGATCCTCAATATTGGTCCTACGTGGCTACTTAGCCAAAGAAAAGAGAGAGGAAGATGATAGGCGAAACCACTCTTCTCTCACAAGCGAGGTCCTCGGACACAAATTGATGAGACAAACACACCCGTGAGGGTGTAGCCTGTGCTCAGTACTTCAGACCAAGTTGGATGCTCCACATAAGGTGGTAACATCGTCGTCGACATGGCCCTACTCAGTCAAGTACGATAGAAGCACCAATACTTCGATGGTCCCATGTGGTAGTTGAGGGAGCCACAGATCAGGTTTTTTGGCTTTATTCCTTAAGGGTCGTGCCTCACTCAGTATGGAGTGTACCTGAATACAATGTAGGATTTATGAACCCTAAACAATGATGATCGTTACGAATTTTATTTTAGGTCAAAGTGTAATTAGCAGACCCCTTGTTTTAATTTTTTATGTTCACTTTTTTGAATTTTTTCAATATCAAAATGCCTAATGTTTTTTTGGATTTTCTTTAATTCCTATGTGATCTAAGAACAAAGGGAGATAGTTGTAAAACAATGCAAGTGAACACGAGGACGGTAATCTACCCTCGTATCAAATGATGCGTGCAAAGATAGAAGACTTACAGTGCTTACCAGCTCTCTCCATGTGTGATGCAAAATATGAATTTATAAATCTAATATATTTGTCGATATGCACACAAAGAAATCGTCCTAAATAGGAATTGATATTAATGGGAAGAACCAAATGCTCATACGAATAAGAGAAATCTAGAGTCCATGTCTTGGAGGCTCCTCGTGCCCACCACGATAGGTCCTGTAAGCGCTATATAGAGACCTCTCACAGCACGTGATTTCAAGTCAAACTATCTCACAATTAATTTTATCTAAGTCCAAACATATAATCTATTGTACAAGCAATATATCAGGGGCCTTAGATTACCAAGCAAGCAATCCTGCAAAACTAAGAGTTCATTCCGTAAAATAAATAAAAAGAAGGCAGAAAACTCAAAACTCGGAAAGTAAAGAAAATAAAGGAGGTAAAATCACGATAAAATCGTGTGAGCCCCCAAGTGAACAAACACTTGGAAACTGAGTCTGAGTGTCCAAGTCCAAGTCCACCAATATTATTACAAATTAATTGAGTAAAAATAAATAACACTCTCTCAAAAAATAATAGGCTAAAAGCTATGTTAAATATGTTGCTCTCTCTCTCTCTTGCTCAAACATCTTGGTCAACAAGAAGAATGACCAAGTCCTCTTGACTCAGGTGCTCCAACCACCTAAGCGATCGCCTTCATCTCGAGGTCCCTTACAAGAAAAATATAAGAGAAAATATTAGCACAATAAACAATTATATCAAAGAAAGAGAAAATAAACAAAGACAAATAATAAAAATAGACCTAAAAAATGATTCTATGTGTTGCTCCCTGGAAACGACGTCATTTGATGTCACGGATCTGGTGAGGGTCTAAAATAATATCCTCATAGAGACCGAAGATATATTATCACTAAGGTGACCACTCACTAGATCCAGGATTGATCCACAATCAACCCATGCAATGTAAAGATTAAACAATGAAAGTAAGTGTGAATCAAAAATTATTATAACTCTACAATAAAATGTGTATAGTGACAAGTATGGTAGGGTGACGAACACAAGGAGAACATGGGATAGACAAAAACAATTAACTAAAAAGACAGTGCATGTTTTTGGAATTTTTTAAGATTTTTTTGTTTTGTGGGTTTTAAGTTATTTATTTTTTTAGAATTTTGTTTTTTTATTTTTTTATATATTTTTACTATTTTATTCTTCTTTTATTTTTTTACAATTTTTTTATATTTATAAATGAATAAACAATGCAAAATAATGGGTAATAAATAAGGCCGATTTATTTTGGATTTCAAATATATATAAATAGCTCAAAACTTTTCAAAACTAATTTTAATATATAATAAATATAATAGATACAATTTAGGAATGGAAATAAATATTTTTGGATATTTATAATTTTTCATATTTTTTATAAGAATTATGGAGCTTTTAAATTTTTAGTGTTGTTCTTTTTTATTTTTATGGATTTTTGGTATGTATGAGAAAAATAGGGTAATAAGCAAAATATATGTTTTTTGGGCATTTTTCAAAATATTTATATATTTTTGTATTTTTTTGAGCTATACATGGAGAAATAGCTTTATTTTATTTTTTAATAAATAGAAATATAAGGTTAAATACCTTAATAAAAATGTAAGTGGTAGAATAGTATTTAAGGTATTTATCTTAATTTTCTACGAATTTTTAAGGCACGGGATCTATTTTTAACAAAAAAAAAGAAAATGCAGCCTGGAAGGGGTATTTTTGCAAATATTTAAAGTCTTAGTACTATTGTCGAACACCCTAGGAAAGTTCGGGGTCAAAACTACAAGTTTTCTAAATAATTCCAATAGTATATACCTAGAGGGGTATTTATGCAATTAATACAAAGTACGGAGGGACAGATGCAATTATCACACAAAATATTACACTAATATTTAAAAAATATGGACTGAAATGAAATACAGAAAGTCAAGGGCTTCCTCTGCAAAAAGCCCAATTCCCTCACGTGCACAGACACGTGAAGTGATGTTGCAAAGGACTCGTTCACAATTATAAAAAATCAAGGGGCTCAACTATAAATTTTACACAAATAAATACATTGCAGATGAAAGTTTAAATATTAAAAAGAAATTAAAAAAACAGGGGGGGATATGGCAAAATTACCCCATTGGGCATGATCCAAAGAGTGGGTTATTTCACTTGGCACGTGATGCCTCCTCATCGCGCGATAAAGCTTTGCGATTAACACTAGATATTAAAAGATGGCGGGCGATCTGACGGTCAAGGGCTCTACATCCAATGGATACTACTTGATATGAGGGTTGGCTCGATCGGACGACGGGGAAGTAGCTTGGAAGAACAGTGAAGAACCAATGTCCCTCCGAGCTTCGATTTGGTGTCGCTTCATTCTCGGCTGATCTTCGGCGCTGCAAAATTGTCGCCATGCTTCTTGGAAGCACTATAGACCTGTCGGCGGTCTCTGATGGGTCCAAGAACCTTCGACAAAGTCCCCAAGGGTCGATGGAGATCAGTGGTTACAGGAACCTCGAGCAGAGTCAAAATCGCATCCCCAAAGGCTTTGACTGCCAGTACCTGCAAATACAAGCTTAGACACACAAAAGGACAGGTCCCGGGGACTCTGATAGGGTGAAATGGAGTGGAGATGAGTGCGGTGGCGCTCTCTGGTGAGGTAGCAGAGGAGGAGATCGAGATCCTCGATTGGAGCGTGATCGAGGGGAATGGGAATGCTTCTGGCATAGAAGAATCAACAGGAAATGATGTAGGGGAAATCGGTAGGTCAGAGCACTAGCATACGATGATGAAAAGGTCATCGAAGCTCAGGTCCAAGGAACTACAAATTTGATATTTTAACTAAATAATTCTAAATCAAGCAAAACTAAAGCTAAGATACACTATCCTAGATCTTAGGAACAAAAAGAAATGCTACACTATGACTCTACCTGTCTGGGTTGGGAATCTGGTCGAAGCTCTGCTATTGAGGGTGGTGATGCTTGGATCTTGACCTTTACTCCTCTTCCTCCACTGCAAATAGGTCCTCGACGCTCCCAATATCACCATGATGCTTCAAGACACGAACTTTGGGGATTTCAAGTGGCTAAGGGAGATTAAATTCAAATGGGAGGGAGGTAGAGGTATATGTATAGATCAAGGTTTGCTCGAAGATTATGCTTGATTTAGAAGCTCGTTGACCGGTAAGATGATTAATCGTGAAAGTCCATTGATCGAGGGACAAAAGTCAAGAAGACTTCAATCAAAAATAATGAAAGAATCAAAGGGGTAATTCGAGGAAGATGAGACTATCACAAGTCTGACATGCCTAATCCCGAGGTCAGAGGAGTTGACCACGGGTCAACATTAGACTGACCCTAATTAGGCCACGTCACATGCAAAAGAGACAAGCCAAAAATTAAGTTC
Source organism: Ottelia alismoides (assembly GCA_037367405.1). NCBI lineage: Eukaryota > Viridiplantae > Streptophyta > Magnoliopsida > Alismatales > Hydrocharitaceae > Ottelia > Ottelia alismoides. The sequence goes on from JAZKJV010001550.1 coordinate 1,174,818, forward strand.
AGAAATAAATTGAATGAAATAGTAAATGATTTATTTAATTTTTATTTAAGACATAAAACATATTTATAATTTTATGTAGTATTTTATTATGATTTTTATTTATGTTTACAAGTGATTTATTATAGGTTTCTTTTTACAAGTATAATTATAGGTATGTTGACCTATGTTTTGTATATTTTATTTTATTTTGTATTTTAAAATTTATTATTTTATACACATGATTTATATCTTTTTAACTTATTTAAATATACGTAAATATATTTTGAACTTATACTATCACAAGTCTAACATCCCTAAGCCCGAGGTCAGAGGAGTTGACCAAAGGTCAACAATAGACCGACCCTAATTGGGCCACGTCACCTGCAAAAAGACAAGCCAAAAAATAAATTCAGAAATAAATTGAATAAAATAGTAAATTATTTATTTAATTTTCAATTGAAACAAAAAATATATTTATAATTTATGTACTATTTTATTATGATTTTTATTTATTTTTACAAGTTAATTTATTATAGGTTGCTTTTTACAAGTATAATTATAGGTATGTTGACCAATGTTTTGAATATATTATTTTATTTTATTTTATATTTAAATTTTATTATTTATATACATGATTTATATATTTTTAACTTATTTAAATATACATAAATATATACATTTATTGTATCTTTCTGAATTTATTTGTATACTTAATTAATTATAGGTATTAGTTATATATGTATATGTACATTGTATTTATCTATGTATTTATATATATAATTTATTTTATTGTATTTTTAATGGTTTTATTTTATTCTAATTATGTTCGTGAATTATAAATAATATCTGCATAATTATAAAAATATAAAATAATGAAAATATAAAGAATAAATAAAATGAATATTTTATTCAAGTATAATGTACAATAGGATCGAAAGCCTAACTTTTGTATCTTAATTCCAAATTAAGTGAATCGACCTTCATTGGATAATTAAAATTTATATATAATTAAAGGTGATTTATATGAATCTTAAGTTCATATGGAAAAGATACGGGTCTGGGAAGTTTGGATTTCGGATTCTTATTCTGAATACAGAAAGCACAATATGCATTATTTTTATGTGAAAAAAATTTGATATTTTTCTATATATTTTATCTACAAATTTTATGTACAAAGTTTATTATTTTTTAATATAAATAATAATGAATAAGATAGGTCCCAAAATAAATTTATTGGGGATTTCACAAATTAGGATTTTATTGTACTTATTGTCCCTTATCTCCCTCTGATTTATTTCTTGTCGATCTAGTCATCATGATGCCTAGGTCTCGAGGTTTAGGATCATTTAGTACCTATATTCCATTTCTTTTCTTTTCTTTATTCTTTATTTTAACTTTAAATATAGTATTTATACAATTTTTACAATAAATATTTTTTTTTTATTTTATACAAAATAATAATATTTTCATGCATTTAGCTAGGGTTTAATGGCCAAAATGAAAGAATAAAGGTGATGAAATGGAGATTCATCACCCATATTCACACTTTGTGAGTTGATGATGTGTGACTATTTTTGGGATGTTACACTTTGTGAGTTTCCGATGTGAGACTATTTTGGGGTGTTACAATCTCTCACACTTATATTCACAACGTCCTCACTGCGACATGACCCATAACTTATTACTAGTGATGACAACGTTTGCATGCTCTGGATAGTCTTTTCCTCCTATCTTTTTGTAAGGGTGGCCCCACCACTCAGGTAGCTCATTTCTCCTATCTCTTTATAGTGGTGGCTCCACCTCTCATGTAGCTCTTTTCACTATCAGAGGAAACTTGGTCTAATACCATTTGCAATTATGTTGGATCAAGTGACATGAATCGAGGGAGAGAAACGAAGGGAAACTTTAGGAGAGTCCACACAGCTACGTCTCCGAGCGTGGATGGAATGAGAGACCACACAGCTACGTTTTGAAGAACGGATGAGAGAGATTGGGGAGGTGGTGTGGATGGGAGGAAGAAGAACCACAAGCAATGGATTTTTTTAAGAAAAAATGATGCATTTCTACAGATGAATCAAATAAATTAAGTTAATGGAGTAAATTGACAGCCAGGATTATACTATAAAGATAGAACAAGTTTGCAAAAGCTATGGTGTAATTTACAAGGGTTTGAAAAGCTGTTCTATAATATAATTGCAAAAGATGTTAGGCTCATCATCTACTTGTGGCTTCTCAAATCGAGGAAAATTATCCTCGACAACTGGTTGGGTTCAGGCCGAATGAACCTGTAACAAGTGACAACCACCCAATTAAAGCTCAAGTTATCAAGTACTAATCCCACTACTTATAATTCATATTCACATCTTGTGAGCTGATGATGTGGGATTATTTCTGGAGTGTAACACTTTGTGATTTTCTGATGTGGTACTATTTTGAGGGTGTTACAGTTACGACATGACCCATAACTTATTCCTAGTGATGACAACAGTTGCATGCGTCGGGTAATCTTTTCCTCCTATTTCTTTGTAGGGAAGGCTCCCTTTCTCGAGTAGCTTCTCTCTTTATAGGAGATGACTCTACCTCTGGACTAATCCTTTCCATTATTATAGTCCTTTCCATTATTATAGAAAACATGCTTTGATATAATTTGCAACCAAGTTGGATCAGGTGCCATGAATCGAGGGAGGGGAACAAAGGGCAACTTCAAGAGAGATCACACAGCTACATCTCCGAGCATGTTTTGAAGGACGGATGAGAGAGATTGGGGAGGTGGTGTGGATGGGAGGAGGAAGAAGCACAAACAATGGATTTTTTAAAGAAAAAATAATGCATTTCTTTGATGTTATAAATGACTCAAATATAACCAAGTTAATGGAGTAAATTGACAGCCAGGATTATACTATAAAGATGGAACAAGTTTCCAAAAGCTATGATGTAATTACAAGGGTTTGAAAAGCTGTTCTATAATATAATTGCAAAAGATGTTAGGATCACGGTGTGAATAATCCATTTAATTTATAAAAAAACCATTCCACTGCACCACACCCGAAACTGATAAACAATTACTCCAAGCTTATCTATTTTATACCCCTTTTTTCATCTCGTGGCACTCAAATACTATAATAACTTTGCATATTTTATCTCGTGGAGATCCAATTTGCACAAAAAATGTAACAAGCGGTACAATTATCCATACTTCCCTGCACTATTTCCAAGTTTACCAAAAAAGTCGGAATCGGATTGTCTGCGGGAGAGTCCGTTGCAGCAGATTTTGCAGTAGACTTGTGGACAGTCCGATCTTGATCGAACATTTCACATGAATTCATATGGTATGAGCTCACAAAAAGTGTGAATTCGTGTGAACCGTTCGATCATGATCGAGCAGCCCACAAGTCTGCTGCAGAGTCTACCATGCAGCAAAGGCTGCAAGGTATGAGATCCCCATTTAGCCTATAGATTCAGCCTACTTCTTGCATACATCAGTCAAATTTGCCAACATAATCCCATTTGTCTCACATCTACAGCATATGAGATCGTCGAATGGGACGTTTGGAGCCCTTACTTTAGCCAGATTCGTAGCATAGCATGCTGAGCAATCTTGATCGTCAAAAGAAGATCCAAGGGTCTAGCAGCAGCTTTTTATTCTAAACATTTTAAAGAAACAAGTGATTGGTTTTAGTAGACTTTTAAGCATAAAAAATGACAGATCCATTGTTGCCTTTTTTTAGAAAGGGTATATGTGTAATTAGCTGTCGCCGCACATGCATGCAGGAAACCCCTCACAGCACAACAGCGAGAGCTTAAATTGTCTTCTCCTCGATCGCCTCACACGGTCACTCTCCCTCCGATCTCTCCCTCTCTAATGGCTGTCTCAGCTCATCTCTGCCGCTTCTCCGATCTCCTTTCGCCCGCCATAGCCTACGGCGCCACACATCCGCGGCGCGCAGGCGCTACTAGGCTCCGTGTGAGAAGCGGGGAGCTCCCGGCTGTGGGGGCGGAGTTCGATGCGAATGTGTTCCGGCACTACCTGACGAAGAGCAAGAACTACAACCGCAAGGGTTTCGGGAGGAAGGAGGAGACCACGGAGCTCATGAACGAGGTGTTCACCAGTGAGTGAGACTAATAGCGAGAGAGAAGTCGGAAGCTACTAGATAATTAGTCTTTATATTAATGTTTGATGAGATTTATAACATCTATGCCTGCTTACGATTATAGTCAAGATGGGTTTGGAGAAATGCAGGTGATGTAATCAAGACGCTGACGGAGCACAGGAACGAGTGTAACGTCCCGGGCTTAGGTCCCCGATCCGTTAACGGAGCATTACTGGCCCTAACAACCTTTCGGGATCGGGCCCATACGGACCCGATTAACCACCCCCAAAATGCTCAAGCCGGATTGCTCGGTAGTAAGCCCCTCACTATTTATCCCACCCGGAAACTTCATGTTTCCACGGTGGGGGACCATCGTTGTAAAACCCCAACATGGTCCCACACCGTGGAAACATGAAGTTTCCGGGTGGGATAAATAGTGAGGGGCTTACTACCGAGCAACCCGGCTTAAGCATTTTGGGGTGGTTAATCGGATCCGTATGGGCCCGATCCCAAGAGGTTGTTAGGGCCAGTAATGCTCCTTTAACAGACCGGGGACCTAAGCCCGAGACGTTACAACGAGCACACATGGGGGAACGTCACGGTGAAGTTGGCAGATGCATATGGGTTTTGCTGGTTTGTAGAACGAGCTGTGCAGATTGCATACGAGACAAGGAAGCAGTTTCCCAAGGAGAAGATCTGGCTTACAAACGAAATCATCCACAATCCAATCGTCAATAAAGTCAGACACCTGATTCTCCACAATATAAACATCATATAATTATAGAACAACCCTTCGTTCTGAAAGAATCACAGAAGCTTCAAAGCACAAGCTTCTAACCCGGTGAAATTTACATGCATGAATCCTCAGAAGCTTAAAAATTAAGGGTCCATCACTGTGGTTAATTATGTGATTTGCAGAGGTCGAAAGAGATGGGCGTGCAGTACCTTCCCGTGGAGGATGGAAGGAAACAATTCGATGTTGTTATCTTGCCTGCATTCGGAGCTGCTGTAGAGGAGATGCTTCCGTTGAGCGAGAAGGGTGTTCAGATCGTCGATACCACCTGTCCATGGGTCGCTAAGGTACTATCTGATGTTTCTTAACTAGTACTGCACAAGGATCTTAAAATTCCTATATCCATCTTTCTAACAGTGATTATGAAGGTCTGGAACGCGGTTGAGAAGCACAAGAAAGGTGATTATACGACCATTTACCATGGTGAATACTATCATGAAGAGGCAGTCGCCACTGTATCATTTTCAGGGAAGTTCATCGTTGTGAAGAATGTGTCGGAGGTATCTTTAGATTTAAAGTGCTGCCATCTTCCCTTCGATTAATTTAAAGTAACAAATGTTATGCCTGGTTAATGATCTGTTTTTTTTCTGAACTGATTAGGCTATGTATGTATGCGACTACATTCTTGGAGGCCAACTAAATGGATCTAGCGGTACAAGGGAAGACTTCATGAAGGTAATATTAACAAATGTGATCATGTGTTTTTTTACGTTATCTTGGTTAGCATAGTATATTGCATCACAGACTACCAAAAGAAATATAAAATTTACGGAAGGATTCCCGATAGTACAGGGAATGGATCCTCTGCTGCACTAACATGCTGCAGACCCGAGGGAATGGATCCTTCGCTGCACCAAGATGCAGACTTTTTTATGGCCTTTGGAGCGGCGAGGGATTCTCATTAATTCTCATTTTTTTGTGGGTCCGGATCAAGAAAATTTGTGGGAATCGCTCGATCGTGGTCGAACGGTTTCAAAGGTCACAACAAAGTCTGTTGCATCCTTTGGTGCGGCAGAGATCCATTTCGGATAGTATAACGTTCTTTCCCAAGCCCAAGAGTGATATCAACTTGAATTGATACTCGCGCTTCATTGGGTCACGAAGATAATAAAACAAAATTAGTTTGATTGGTTAATTTTAAGAATAGTGCTAAATTTAGTGGTGAAAAAATTAGTACATTTAATAACAATTTTACACTATATAGAGACACATTTTTGACGATAAGAGTTGAAATATAATTATCATAGAGTCATTGTATATGGCTTCATTAATGTACCTATTTGTTATATTCAAAAATGAAGAAACAAAGACGTAAAAAAATACATCAAAAAAATTCATTAATGTACCATTGATTTTGATAAAAGAAAATATCTCGATATATACACATTAATGATTACCATGTTGCATGGAGGATCAAATTAGGGACAAAAACAACAGAACTTCATTAATGTCCAATAAACACAATAAAATAATATATTACTAAGGATTTATAAAAAGGGTAAAATGGGGATGCCCCTAGGGGGAGCTAACTTGGCTCCCCTAAGCTATTTCGCCTGTTTTTATTTTTTTTTTGAAAATTTCTTCTATAAAATTTCATCAATATATCACTATATTATGTCATTCAAATTTCATGCGAAACAGAGACTCTGACGGCCTCCCTCCAGAAGGCTCGTTTTCAGCAATTATGTTACATGGATGTCGTAGGAGCCTCTTTTCGCATGAAATTTGAATAGCATAATATAGAGATATAGTGATGAATATTCACGGAAGAAATTTTCAAAAATAAAAAAATTTAAAAAAAATAGATGAAATGACGCGGGGGAGCCAAGTTAGATCCCCCAAGGGGGCAACCCCATTTACCTCTTAGATTGGTTGAATAATTATCAATTGAAGGATAGATAGTCATTTGAATTTTTATTCAACCTTTAAAGAAATGATAGTAATTCTAAAATAAATAGAGAAATTTCTAATCTAAAATCCATTTAACTAATTCAATTACATAGTATCGACATAAATAAATTATCAAGTTTATAAAACAACGTTAAAAAATTGAAGAACTCTTAAAATTAATGTCGTAAATATGGAAGAATCTTTATATGGAAAAAGGTCAGAAAGGGATAAAGGGATAGGGAGAGATAGAACATACAAGGCTCCTTTTCATTAGTCCAATGCAATGGACATCAATACCGTGTCCATCGTTTTAGCGTCAAACTTTTTAGGAGTTACTATCATAAAATGAGTTTATAGTAGCAATGAGTTTGAAATCCGTTGGTATATACTATCCATTGTTAAAAATATATAAAGATGATATTATTTATTGCAAAATGATTTTTTTACTTGAATCTAGCAACAAATATCATATATATGTTGCTATATCGTTAACAACCTTCCATATAACAATTCTTATCCGTTTGTATTTTCTCAAAGTTTTGACTAATCATCGTTAAATTTTAAATAAAATAAATGATAAGCATTGCTATAAGGACGGTTGCTATTAATATAGACCATATATGACAATTCTTCTTTAACTTCAAGTATTAAAAAGTTTGGAATGAATCACATTTGTCATTATATAATTAACAATAGAGATATAGTAAAGGATTTCAAAAAATAGCATGGATATGACTTTCATTGCAAATTATTTTCTAATCAGCCTTTGGAATTCATGTGTTAAGTACTATACGAAAGTCTGATTTGTCGCCCATGTCTTGCTAAAAAGTTCATAATACCGAGAAATGTGTTAAACATTAATGTTGCTGCTAAATTCTAAGATCAGTTTCTAAGATGACGTTGAAGGATTCTCCATTGAGTGGGGAAAATAATACGGTTACTATATTTTTAACAATGGACAATATCGTTTAGGGATTTCTAAATAAAACGTCAATATAAACTCATTTTATTGTAGTGATCAGTATAGATACGATCATCTGTGATGGCCAAATGGTGAATTAACCATCCACATGGCACCTAGCCAGTATAAGTCTCTCTTCGACAAGCAATAAATAAAGTTTACCCTCATAAAATAAAAATGTCAATTGACATTTTTACTTAAATTATAATTCTATTTTCCTTTGTTTTTCAAATAAATACCTAAAAACTCATGATGTGCATGTTAGTATAACATAATCAAAATTGTTAACTTTTTTAAAATTAAAATGTGAATGTATGCCTCCAATTCTATCAAGATGTACAATAGCTATTTTTAGTGCGCGTAAATATCAGTAGGAAAATATGGGTTGCTTAATTATCCGCAAGATTTACAATGTAATTACAAAACCGAATTTAGCGTACCAATAAAACATTTCAAAAATGAATCTAAATCAAGCAAGTAAAACTGTAAAGGTCACGTGCAAGAAGATACTCTTCATATGAGAGGATGCAAACCAAAAGTAGTAATGGGTTTATTATTTTAATTATTTTTCCCATCAATTAATGGGTTTATTATTTTAATATCCGAATTAATGTGTGAAACATATTAATTTTATTTTCCCACATAAAGAAAAACTCCACCCAACAATGACTCATATTCGACAGGAGCATGCCTCTTTCCCATCCACCCATAGAATTACACGTGTATCTTTATATCCTTACAAAATTCACAGTAACGTCCTTTCAGTCTTACGTTTATGCCCTTGTATTACACTAATGGAAGGACTATGCAGTTAGTTTTGTAAAAAAAAACATGTGTAGGGACACGCATGTAATTGCAAAAAAAAAGTGAGGCATAAATGTAAAAAAACCCATTTATTAATAGCTTAAAACCCATCAAAGTACTCATACACTACTGATATGAGAGTGGATCCTCTGTTGTAACTCATTTTACAGCAGAGGTGTTGTGTTGCCCTCTTTTTGCAAAATCAATTCCAAAAAAATCAAAAAATATAGATAAAATCTTTGATTAATGTTCTGCATACCTATCGAATATCGCTCAAATCTGATATCATTTGCTATTTTTTCTTAAATCCCGTTTGAAAAAAAAAGACTGAACCTTTGACATTTAAGATAAAACAACAATAACATCATATTTGAGCTAAATCCGTATATATGTAGAACGGTTGAATTTTTGGAATCGATTTTGCAAAAAAAAAGAAAAGAATGGGATCGCAGCACCTTTGATGTAAAATGAGTTACATCAGATGATCCACTTTCCTAGATGAACCTCTCACTATCTTGTGCGTGGTTCCTCTTCAACCTTTTATTTTCTTCTTTTATTTGGAACCGAGTCAGGAAGTTATACACAGTTAACTCATGTTCTTCTATTCCCACAGAAATTTCAACACTCTGTTTCAAAGGGATTCAATCCAGATGTTGATATGGTTAAACTGGGAATCGCAAACCAAACCACAATGCTGAAAGGAGAAAGGGAAGAGATAGGTATGGCTTTATTAGATCATTTGATCATCTCTGTTACTAAGAATTACACCTGTGGTATTGCTGAACTCTCGTGAATATATACACATCCAGGTAAACTTGTTGAGAAGACAATGATGCAGAAATATGGTGTAGAAAATATCAATAATCACTTCATTAGCAACAATACAATATGTTATGCCACACAGGTATTCTCTCCAAATTCTTTAATCTACTGCCAGACCTTGGATGATAACCAAAATCAACTGCTGGTCCATGTGAATGGCAGGAAAGACAGGATGCCATGCATAAGCTCGTGGGGGAGAAGGTCGATCTCATCGTCGTGGTTGGGGGATGGAACTCCAATAATACTTCACATCTGCAAGCGATCTCCGAGGACAGCGGGATCCCCTCCTACTGGGTTGATCGCGACCTGCGAATAGGCCCTGGAAACAAGGTGTTGCACAAGTTGGTGGTAAGCATGCATTTGATGCTTCAAGAATTTTCGTCATTAGTTGGTGATTTCTTGATCCATATATATGTCGAGTAACTGATGGTTTTGCATCTGCTAAAATTGCAGCATGGTGGAGTTGTTGAGAAAGAAAACTGGTTACCTGCTGGTCCAATTACAGTAGGAATTACTTCAGGTGCTTCGACGCCTGATAAGGTAAAAACTCCTGTTTTTCTGGTTTAATATCTGGTTGCTTATCTCAAGATTAATCCAGCAGTTTACCAATAAAAAGCCATGTCTTGGGTGATATAGACTGATGGTGAAGCGATTTTGTTGCCTGTGCAGGTTGTGGAGGACGTGCTGATTAAAATCTTAGACATAAAGCAGCGGGAAGACCTGTGATTGGCATGGTTTCTGCCCTATAATTATATATGTGCCACCTAAATAAGCATTCCATGCAAATCTCTATTTGAAGCGGTGATCAGCATCACCCTGTATGGTTCTTTGCGCGCGTGTGACAGCAGCTATTATAAATTTATAAGTTGGAGGGATATAATATTGAAATGTTCCTGCAATGGGGTAATGCAGGGATCCGTCCGATGGGGATCGGACGATCCTCATCGAGGGCCGACCATCCCGCCCTTCTATGAAGGTCGTCGGATCTCATACGTTTAGCCCATGTTGTATTACAGCAGTGGATCTGTCTTCTTGAGACTTGGTCCTTGAAAGCTTTCGTGTTTATTTGGTAAACGGATTTTTACATTTGTGCTCTTTCAAGTTTTTTCAACAATAATTAAGTCCTTGCATTTTTTGCAATTGCACTTGTGCCCATATATTCTTAGAAAATGCATGGTTGTGACCTTCCGTTAGTGTAATATAGGGACCCGGGTGTAATTACGGAAAGGCACTACTGTGCAATCTGTAAATATATACGGGAACAAGTGTAGTTGCACAAAAATACAGGTGATGGTAGACTTCCATCGGTAGTGTGTGTGCGAGAGAGAGAGAGAGAGACCGATGACGGTAGCTTTTCATTGGTACCGAGTCTTGATCCGACAAGGTTGAAGGTGTTTGACATGGTTAGCTACGGTTTGGGTAGGCGAAGTCAAGGCATCTCCATGGCGGATAAAGAACATCCTCGAAGTAGATCTCGAACCCTAGGGTGCGTTTGGTTCGTGGGTTATTTAGGGGAGGATAACCCGTTTTTGTATTTTGGTGTTTAGTTAGTGGGTTAAGGGTTGGGAGGGTTTGTGTGATGTGATGTATTGAAATTTGAAAAGGTAGGTAGTTATTATGATATGACTGTATTGGAATTTGAAAAAATGGGTAGTTGTTGTGATGCAATTGTATTGAAGTTTGGAATAATGAATAGAAGTTGAGTATTTTTATGATTTTTAGATGATATGATGGTATAATATAATTTTTTTGATGGAGAGAGAGAGTGGGACCTACTACTAGGTTAGATATATAAGTTTTGGGGGTAACCAACTCAAAGTGGGGGTAACCCCCCAACCGAACGGCCTCTTAGGAATCATAACACTTAGTAACACTTGACATCAAAGACTTCTATTAAAGGTTATTGTCGGAAACACATCATTATTGTGTCGTAAATTAATTGCGGGAGATTATTCGTCAACAATAATGAATACCCATTCATCACTCTTTATTCTTATATTTTAGCTACAAAAACCTTTGCAAATGCATGTAGATATGTGTAAATAGGAATAATTACCAAAAGCATGCATTGTGTAAAAATCTATAATTAGCATGTTTTTGTGCAAAAATAAAAGAATAAAGATTAAAAAGAAAAAGAGGGAAATATTTAGAATAAATATTGAGCAACCTAACCCAAGGGAGGGATCAGCATGGGCCTGACCGCATAAAAGCCAAAGTAGAGGGAGATAGGGGCTCTTGTGTAAATATCTATGTAAATAAATAAAATTATATTTTCCTCACCCAAAAATATGCTTGTATATATTTGTATATATTTATTAATATAAAAACAAAATAAAAAAATAAAAATCAAAAAGATTAAAAATATCCTTTCATCATGTACATAAACCACACCTATATATATATTTATTTGGCCTTATAAATATACAAAATTAATTTTTAAACTTTTTGTAAATAGTCTATGTTATACTTTGTAAATAAATAAAATAAAAAGAATCAAAGCAAAAATCAAAATAAAAATAGAAAAATCAAAAATACCAAAAATACATTGTATATATATCTATATATATAGATATATAATGTATATACCTTATTTTTATTTCCAAAAAATTAATTAAAAATCACCAAAAAAATAGAAAAAAATAATAAAATAAAATATTTCATGTTTTGGGTTTTTGCTGATTCGACCCCTAGCTATGTGTATTCGTCACTTCTTGATTCAGCCACGTGGCCTTCAGCCATTGGCCCTGGGGGATGTTGACCGCCCGGTCAACTGCCCCCCCCCCCCAGGACCACTTCCCACGGACTCGAGCACCGGACCCCTATTCTCGGATTTTTACCCGCTCGACCCGACTCCATCTCGCCTAAACCCCGGGTCCGACTCCTTCACGTTACACCCGAGACCCCCGCCGGAGCTACCGCATCGGGATCCGCGCTCCTGATTTCCCTACCCGCGCACTTCTTTCCGGATCATCCCCACATATAAAGCCGAGCTCCGCCTCCTTCATTGATCATCTTTGGCTCATTCGCTCCATCCCCCGTGACCTCCAGTGCTCGAGCGTGAGTGACAGCTCGCTCCAGGTGCTGTCGCAGCGAGGAGAGGGGCCGGATACCACTGATCCGGCGAGTAGCTCCGCCGTAGCTCCGCCACTGGTGCGAGCTCCGAGCCTCGGGCCCAGACGTCCCTCGAGGCTACGATCGGGAGCTTCCCCAGCTCCAGCCCAGTCTATTCATCCACCCAGGTAGTCCCGTAGCTCCCCCATTTAGTCTAATTTCCGATTAGCCCTAAATCGCGCCGCCATCGATTTTCGTTGATTCCGACCGCCTCCCCTTCCCGTTCGACCATCGGAATCCACCATCGCCTCCGCCTTCCTTCCACGCACCTTCTACACCCTTCCGTTCAACCCAGCTCGCACAGGAGCTGGGGTTCGAACCCCTTCGCCGTCGCATCGCCGGGGTTCGCCCGCATCGACGCACCATTCACCTTCACGCCGCCTAACCGGGTCGAGGCACTTTGCCCTCGACCCGCGAAGTTTCTGAGCTGTTTTGCAGGACCAGCAGAGGCCATCTGAGGCCTCCAGACATCTAGCCCAGGAGCTTCACCTCCGCCACCCTCGTCGGAGCTCATCCGAGCTCGGCTGGGGCATCGGAGACCCACAGCAGCTGCGCATCTTCACGCCGGAGCTCCTCCGATCTTCAGGCGCAGCAGAGGAGGCCGGAGGCGCCTTCACGAGGCCGGCGAAGTTCGCCGGCCATCAGTTCATCCAGCACCCTCGAGAGCCGTTGGATTGCCCTCCTCGCTCCAGTTTTGATCAGCACCGTCCATCTCTGGAGCGCACGTGGACGTCAGATCCGAGGAGACAGATCCAGGCCGTTAGATCCACACGTGTCTTGGCCTGGACCGTTGGATCGACCAGAGCAGCAGCGTTGAGAGCCGCCCCCCTTTCCTGACCGTCCGATCGCCACGTGGCGGCCATCCGTCAGCTCCGGTTAATAAAGGGTAAATTACCCTTAGGCCCTTATCTTAGTTTTATTTCATTTGAGTCCTGTAAATATTTAAGCACGTTATTTAGTTTTAGGTTTATTTGCACAATGGACCCTGCACCTTAGAGTATTTGCTTATATACCCCTGCATGTGTGAGCCACATGCTTCGTCACGTGTATTTTTGGGTTATTTGCATCATATGCCCTTATAGTTCTGATTGTTCTGAAATGAAAGAAACTTTTTAGTATTTGCATTTATGCCCCTGTGAATGGTTTTATTCCGCATGTGCGTTTATTTGTGGGTAAATTGCAACTGAGGCCCTCGGACTTTTGGTACGTGTTACCAATAGGTCCCCGGACCTTATTTTTATTACATATAGGTCCCTGAGTGCCCCAGGCACGCACCCTCGCGCGTGTTTTGCTGGGTATTTTGCACCGGGACCCCCAGAACTTAGGGTATTTGCATTTCAGTCCTTGTGCACAGTACCCTCTTGTGATTTTTGAATAAAATATCAAATTACCTCCAAATTCGACGAAAATTTGACACATGGCTCCTGCCATGGTGTAGGATTTTTGTGAATTTTTGAGGACATTTCTGAGTTTATTTGCTATTTTTAAAAATTCAAAAACCTACATTTTTGCTACTGTCTAGATTTAAAAACCCCCAAAAAAATATAAAAACCCCTCTAAAAATTCTATAAAAATTAGGTACTGTTTAGTTTAGTTTGTTTTATTTTCGAGCCAATTTTGGCCATTTTTCACTGATTCAAAATCTTAAAAACTTAAAAACACCTAAAAACTCATAAAAATTCTATTAAATAATCTAAAAACCCAAAAACAATAATTTTGGTACTCAAATTTTCCTTGTTTTACCTAGTTTAAGGAAAAATACCTCCAGGCCCTTTTGAGGCCCTTAGATATTTTATCTAGGGCTTTTGGGCCTGGCTGGACAGTACCTTGCATTTTTGCTACTGTTTGATTTTTAGAAAATAAAACATACATCAGAAAAATTCCAAAAATTCACTAAAAACATAAAAAATTATAAAACACATAAAAATATTTTTGTTTGAATTTTTGCTTGATTTTTGTTGCATTAAATAAATTGTTGAAGTGTGCTTATTTGTGTTTCTTTTATTTTCTTCACATATTAAAAATCCAAAAAAATATAAAAATAATTAAAAAAAACCACTAAAAATATTTTCTCTTTTATTTTATTTGTTTTACTACTTCGTAGGCCTTCGGCCAACCCGTGCTCCTTGAGTTCGACCCTGGGTGTTATACCAGGTTAAATACATAGCAGGACCGCTTGCTTTGTTTTGATTAATTTGATTTGTATCGAGTGGTTCGATTTTTCTTGATTGACTTAGCCGAGTGATCGAGGTCGCAACGACCTATTTCTGTACCTTTACCTCTGTCGCTTGGTCGGTCATCATCAGAATGGCGCCGTTGTCGGGGAGCACAGCTTAGTAGTGTTTCTTTTCTTTTCGTTTTTATTTTCCCGGCTTTCGCGGCTCTTTCAGAGCTCGCGGCTTTTGTTGATATTTTCTTTTTGTTTTATTTTGCCTTATTTTCTTTTTCCTTTGTTCTTGTTTTTGTTTTCTTTTGTTTGTTTATTTTATTTTACACTTTTGCATATATACCCTGTTATTTCTATTTTCAGTTCTTTTTCCTTTGTTATTTGATTTTATTGGTTCTGATCACTCTGTTTCTCTTGCGAGGGCCCGAGGACCGAGGCGGCTACTCTCGAGGAGACGGCGCAACCGCGGAAGTCGGAGGCGGCTCCCTTCTGCACGGAGCTGCAGGAGAGAGTGAGAGAGAGCTGAGTGGGTGAGGATTAGGGTAGATATTTATTTTATTCCATTATTATTGTAATAATACAGGACTTGGACTTAGACATTTGTGGACCTACCATAGCGGGTCTGTTTCGCCGAGCACCGGTGTGCTCGGGGGACCCTTAGGACTTGCGCGGTTTTTCGCGGCTTTTTCGCGGTTTTATTTTCTTTTCTTTCTGCCTTTTCCGGTGTTTACGCGGTTTTTGCTCGAGCCCCTAGACTTAGGAATTTCTGGTGACTGTGCCGTAATTAGTAGGATCCACACACCTAATTGCTTATCTGTTCCCATAGATCGATAATTGGACCTACTTAAAAATCATTAATAAAAATAACCGATTCATTTGCCTTCGTAGCCTACGTGCCGCAGCCCGTCCTGTAAAGCGCTTACTCCTACCCCCGATTTGTCGGACAGAGGAGGGACGGGCCAAGACCGGACTCTTTGGCTTAGAGGTCGGTGACCGGTTAGACGGTTCTTCGCTAGAAGTTGCTCGTCTAGGACTCGGCTTTTCCCGTTGCATCATATAGGTAGTTTTATTTCTGTCTTTACTTTTATGCGCGGATCATCTTGCATGTAGAGTGTTGGAGGCAAGGTACGCATTTCTTACTCAGCATGCATCATTGATTTATCGTGCATCGGCTTTTTCGTCTTCTCCCCCCTGTTTTTGACTTAATAATCAGGAGAACCGAAAAATTCGTTAGGCCTTTTGTTTGCTTTGAAAAATACTAAAAAAGTGAAACCATAAAATTGGGACTGTTAAAAATTATTGATCTTAAAAACCGCTCACCCTAAAAATTTTTGTCTTGGGGAGAGCAACCCCCTCATTGTCTGGTTTGGATGCGCGAGAGAGCGACCCGCACCCTAGGTAGAGCCCCCCGCTGCTAGTCCCGACCGATTACCGACTCTTCCGTGCGGGCCAGTCGGTTGGGTTAGCATCGGATATCCCAACAGGTCACGTAAGCGCTCTGATATTTTGTGTGTTCACCAAATAAAATTGACAAGATAATTTGACCGAACTTTCACGGTCTTCAGCTCGCGTTGCGTTGGTGAACCGGGGGTTTATTTTCTGATCATAATTTTTCCAGATCTCATCCGCACTGCTCGCCAGATCAAGATGATGGGTAGACGGTCTCTTAGGCAGCCTCTGGCTGCACAGCTTTCGGGCACGTCTGCCTCATCATCTAGGTTGGCTCGCGAGAGCCCAGACCCGCTCTCCGAGCCCGAGTATGATTCCACCCTGTTCCCCCTTGACCCTCTTTCTGTTCTACCTGAGAGACACGAGCCCGAGGAGAGACTGATTCATTTGACAACACCTGAGTTGGGCTCATTTGATTTTGCAGACGTCACTATGGCCGGAGCCGGCAGTTCAGA
This sequence comes from Ottelia alismoides, assembly GCA_037367405.1. Taxonomy (NCBI): domain Eukaryota; kingdom Viridiplantae; phylum Streptophyta; class Magnoliopsida; order Alismatales; family Hydrocharitaceae; genus Ottelia; species Ottelia alismoides. The sequence continues at coordinate 1,191,340 of JAZKJV010001550.1, forward strand.
TGATCACTCTCGACAGCCCGAGCACTTTGTACTTGACCAGGGAGCGATCAACTCCACCTTGATCGCATCACTCGAGACAGTCCAGCAGCAGTTACGCGATCAGGGGGCATTTATGATAGAAATAAGGCGAGAGTTGGAGAGGCTCAGAGCAGAGAGAGACCAGCAGAGCGAGCCTGAGGAGATACCAGATGCAGAGGCACGAGCCGCAGCAGCAGCAGCAGCAGCAGCCGCCACCGCAGCGGCAGCAGCCGCGGGAGGAGGAGGACCACCTAGACCGATGCGGAAGTTGCACAACCCCGGATCTACACTGATGCACCATTGGGTGGTGGTACCTGCTATCGTGGGGGACTTCAAGTTCCCCCCGAACACCCTGCAGATGCTTCCTCGTTTCCACGGACTTGCCACTGAGGAGCCCCACCTCCACCTCCAGGAGTTTCCGATGATCTGCAGTACTGTCCACGACCGGCATGTGGACCAGGACACGATCCGGATGATAGCCTTCCCGTTTTCACTGGCAGATAGAGCAGCCACCTGGCTGAAGCATCTTGGGAGGTTTGTCTATACCTGGGAGCAGCTCCGCACCGAGTACTTGAACAAGTACTATCCACTCGGGCGGACGAATGCAGCGAGGGCCCTGATCAGCAACTTCTCCATGTTCCCCAACGAGCAGTTTTACGAGGCATGGGAGAGGTTCCGAGAGCTCCTGGACAGATGCCCGCACCACGACATCACGAAGCCGAACCTTGTGCAGAGCTTCTTCAGCGGGTTGACACCAGAGTTACAGGGCCTGGTGAATGCTTCTTGCGGCGGGTCCTACTTCGCCAAGGACCACGACCAGGTCTGGGCCATCTTCGAGGAGATGGCTGAGAACTATATGGTGATGTCTCAGACCAGGTTGTATACTCAGAAGACCCAGCCACATCAGCCAGGACCCGTGCAGTACCAGCGGATATCACGGGTAGATGCAGGTCCATCCAGTTCGTCCGCAGCCGCAGCAGCACAGGCAGAGTCGACAGCTGCGGACATGGGCATTATCAGCGAGAAGTTGGACCGCATGGAGCTGATTGAGAAGAAGCAGTGCCAGAGCATCACTCAGATGGAACAGATGGCACAGGTTCTGAGCGACATGAAGACACAGCTCATGTGTCTCCAGGAGGCACAGACGGCTCCTCAGCCCCGTCTTCAGTCGCGAGGCGACTCCGGCAGCAGCAGCAGCTCGTCCCAGCGCTCCAGCACCCCTGTGCATTCTAGACAGGTTCACCTTGTACAGGCGGAGCCGTACCAGCAGCCGCAGCCCACCTACCAGTCCCCACCATCTCCAGACATGCAGATGGTGGTCTACCAGCCGGACCAGCCTCTGGCAGTACTCCCGCCAGCCCCCTACGATGCCGAGCCGTTGATGGATGTCAACGGGATTTGGTATGACCGCCCCCAGCCTGGGATCCGACGAGACCATCCCGGATTCAGGTGGGGGAGTGGTGGTGCCCAGCCCCAGCAGCAGCCGTCAGGACAGGGAGGGCAGTACTCCCAGCAGAGAGATCACCACCAGCCGCAACAGCAGCCCCCAGCATATCAGCAGCACCAGCCATCCTTCGGTCCTCGTCCCTATCAGCAGCAGGGACAGTCGTGGAGACGTGAGCAGCAGGCTCACCCAGTTCAGCAGCAGCCCCCTTCCTCATACCCCTCTTACCACCAGCAGCAGTACCAGCAGCCTCACCCCCAGAGAGGCTACCCGTCGGGCTCCCACGAGAGCCCCGCTTTGGATGACATCGCCTGCCTCCTCACGGACCAGCAGGCCACATTCAGACGGGAGATGGACGAGTTCCGCCAGGAGATGCGGGACTTGGTGAGAGGGAAGGCCACCATCCCAGCTCAGATTGAGCCGAATCCGAATAATCTCAAGAGGAAATCTGAGCAGGTATTACACACTGAGTCTGCCACTCCTAGTGACCCATTTGTTGATACATCTTCGGATCTATTTGATGCTGATTTTGTCACACTTAGGAGCGGTAGGACCCCAGCAGGCGGCGGCGCCTCGTCTGAGCTTCACCACGAGGACACTTCAGAGGCGCCACATGAGGAGGAGGAGAGCGGTACTGAGGCCGCTCCAGATGATGACGGTGGCACTGAGGCCACCAAGGATGCTGATCCCACCGGCGGTACTGAGGCCGCCGCTTCACCAGTTCGAGGAGGTGGTACTGATGCCACCCTTTTAGCCGAGCCAGCCCGCGGTACTGATGCCGCAAGACGTCTACCAGCAGCAGCAGAGCCAGCCCACGGCGGTACTGAGGCCACCAGTGTTTGTCGTGATAGAGATGTTGTCTTTCCTTCAGTTCATGTACCTCAGAATACTGTTGTGAATAAAGGAAAAGGTTTAGTTTCTTCTGGTCCCACTGTGGTGCATGATGTATGTGTGGATCCGGTCATCGAACCGTCTAGGCCTTTTCCTAGTCCTTCATCTGTGAAGGACCCTGTGATCCCCTTCCCTAGAGCCCTTCAGATGGGGAAGGGGAAGAAAAAAGAAAAAGATCCAAAAAAGAGAGAGCTTGAGGAGTTCAGCCAGAGCATGATCGATCGATTCCACATCCAGCTGACCCTCCAGGAGGCTTTGCAGCACATCCCTTTTCTCCAGCGATCTTTGAGAGAGAGGACTACAGTCAGGAGGAGGAGGAGGAACCACACTTCAGAGATACATGTGCTGACCAAAGCCACGTGTTTTGCGATCCAGAACCGTATGCCAGCCAAGAGGCCAGATTCAGGGGCCCCGTATGTCAGATGCCAGATCAGTGAGCTGAGGTTCGGCCGTACTCTACTAGATAGCGGATCGTCGATCAACCTTCTTCCGGCAGCCCTTCTCGACCGCTTCGAGTTGGGCACTCTTCGACAGAGCAGGACAGTCCTTCAGTTCGATGATCGATCTCTCAAGAGGCCGAGGGGGTTATTACGAGACGTTATCGTCACGATTCAGGGCCTGAAATTCCCCGTGGACTTCGTAGTGTTGGACATGGAGATCCCTGAGTCAGTGACCGATACCCCCATCATACTTGGTCGTCCGTTCTTGGCCACAGCCAAGGCGGTGACTGATCATGATAGCGGGAAGGTGTACTTTCGCGTCGAGGGCGAGAGTATACAAATAGAGACGGTCGAGGACTACAGAGCAAGAGATAGAGCCCGCTCAGATGCGAGTACAGATTCAGAGCCTCTGACAGACGCAGAGCCAGACATCCACCAGGACTGTGATTTTGTGATCACAGATGATGAGGCATCTTGGGCAGATCTTGAGACACAGACCATCCTCTCACTTTCAGATACAGCTGATGTCGAGATGATAGCAGAGGAGAGTCTGGAGAGCACAGCCCTGGTTCAGGATACCATAGAGGCAGCAGAGCCGGTCCTTGATCGCAGCACGATGTTTAGTGATGGTGGTGCTGAGGCCACCTTGTTTTCCGGTGGTACTGATGCCACCGTGGTTGATACAGATCCCTCGGATTCAGAGTCTGATTGGGCCGATTGCTATGATCAGATGCCAGACCTGAGTTCACCTGAGCCTATAGATGAGGAGGAGGTAGATGCAGAGCCGAGCAGAGACAGAGCAGTTAAGCAGCCTTCTCCCGATCCAGTTTGCGAGAGTACGCTTTCACTTTCCCAGGCAGATTTGGCAGACTTAGCAGCTTTCGCTCAGTTTCTCCCGCAGCCAGATTTGCCAGCACCCAGCATTCCAGAGCTGAAGTTGCTCCCTACTTCGTTGAAGTATCGATTCCTTGCGGGCGAGCCTGAGATGTACCCAGTCATCATCTCCGCCGAGTTGACTGGAGAGCAGGAATCCCGTTTGATGGGGTTCTTGAAAAGAACCGCAAGGCGATCGGATGGAGCGTAGCAGATCTCCATGGGATTAGTCCATCAGTGTGCTCCCACCATATCTATCTCGAGGAAGGGGCGAAGCCGTCGCGTGAGTTCCAGCGGCGACTGAACCCCAACCTGAGAGAGGTTGTGATGAAGGAAATATCAAAATGGTGGAGTGCAGATTTTATTTATCCCATTTCCGACTCCAAGTGGGTCAGCCCCTTGCATGTGGTGCCCAAGAAGACGGGCATCACGACTGTGATCAGTGAGTCGGGAGAGGAGATTGCTACACGAGTACCCACCTCTTGGAGGGTTTGTGTTGACTACAGGAGACTCAACCAAGCCACCAAGAAGGACCATTTCCCCCTGCCTTTTATTGACCAGATCATTGAGAGACTGGCAGGGAAGAGCCATTATTGCTTCCTGGATGGGTACTCGGGCTACAACCAAGTGGCCATCGCTCCTGAGGATCAGGAGAAGACCACCTTTACATGTCCCTTCGGCACATATGCTTTTCGACGCATGCCATTTGGGCTATGCAATGCTCCTGCGACTTTTCAGAGGTGCATGCTGTCGATCTTCTTGGACATGGTAGGGGAGTGTTTGGAGGTCTTCATGGACGATTTCTCGGTCTACGGCGACGGATTCGATTCTTGTCTTGACTGCCTAGACCGGGTGCTCCAGCGATGTATTGAGTTTTATTTGGTGCTATCTTGGGAGAAGAGTCACTTCATGGTGACTCAAGGGACGGTGCTTGGCCATATCATCTCCAACAGGGGCATGGAGGTTGATCCGGCCAAGGTTGATGTCATTAGGAAACTCGCACCGCCGTCCAATCCGAGGCAGCTACGGTCATTCCTGGGGCACGCTGGATTTTATAGGAGATTTATTCATGATTTCAGCAGGATTGCCCGACCGTTGAATGACCTTTTGACGAAAGACACCGAGTTCCTTGTTGATGACAAGTGTCTTTCGTCGTTCGCGACTCTCCAGCAGTGCGTTATTGAGGCTCCTGTCCTCCAGCCGCCTGATTGGTCTCTCCCATTCGAGATCATGACGGATGCCTCCGACTTTGCCGTAGGGGCAGTGCTGGGACAGAGGAGGGATGGAGTTCCATTTTCCATACACTATGCTAGCCGCACATTGGATTCCGCCCAGCGGAATTACACGGTCACAGAGAAGGAGATGCTAGCCGTAGTGTTTGCCCTAGATAAGTTCAGATCGTAAATCATTGGATCTAGAGTGACTTTGTTTACAGATCACACCGCCATCAGGTACCTCATGGCAAAGAAGGATGCCAAGGCCAGACTGACTAGATGGATCCTTCTACTCCAGGAGTTCGACATTGAGATCAAGGATAAGCCTGGAGTCAAGAATGTGGTGGCGGATCATCTCTCCCGACTAGAGCAGCCTGAGGATTCTGAGCAGATTGACCCTATTAGAGATACCTTCCCAGATGAGGCGATCCTTGCTATCGCCTCACTTCCATGGTACGCCGATATTGTGAACTTTCTCGTTGTTGGGAAAGTCCCACAAAATTGGCCCAGGCAGAGACTTGAGACCTTCCTTGCGAAGGCCAAGTCCTACCACTGGGAGGATCCCATCCTTTACCACGAAGGAGGGGATAGCATCTGGCGTCGGTGTATTCCTCAGGAGGAACACCATAGCGTCCTCACTTACTGCCACAAGCTTGAGGCAGGAGGACATCATTCTGGGAGGAGAACGGCACAGAAGGTGCTCCAATCCGGCTTGTGGTGGCCTACACTCTTCAAGGACTCAGATGAGTTCGTGAAGAGGTGTACTGACTGTCAGAGGATGGGCACTTGTGGACAGCGTGATATGATGCCGATGCAGCCCATTCACTTCTGTGAGGTTTTTGACGCATGGGGCATCGATTTCATGGGTCCATTCCCTAAGAGTCAGGGATTTGAGTACATTCTTTTGGCCGTTGATTATGTGAGTCGTTGGGTGGAGGCTATCCCCGCCCGAGCCGCTGATGCGAGGACCGTTTGCAGATTTTTGAGGAAGCACATCATCACGCGGTTCGGGGTTCCACGAGTTCTGATTTCTGATGGGGGATCTCACTTCGTCAACGACCAGGTGAAGGCACTTGCTAGCGAGTTCGGCATAGACCATCGTGTTGCTACACCTTACCATCCACAGACGAATGGTCTAGCCGAAGTGTCGAATAGGGAGATCAAGACTATTCTGCAGAAAGTCATCCTCCCTGACCGAAAAGATTGGTCACAGCTTTTGGACTCGGTCTTGTGGGCATATAGGACGTCTTTCAAGACACCTTTGGGCACATCTCCCTTTTGCCTCGTGTATGGCAAGCCATGCCATTTACCTGTTGAGCTGAGGCACAAGTCACTTTGGGCAGTCACAGACATACTTATGGATCCAGATGGTATGGGAGACCAGAGGAGGGCAGAGCTAGCTGCCCTGGAGGAGCTTAGAGATGCAGCTTTCTCAAGCAGCCTACATTATAAGGAGAAAGTCAAGGAGTGGCATGATTCTCATATCAGCCACAAGCATTTTGAGATTGGACAGAGAGTATGGCTGTTTGATGCGAGGCTTAGACTATTTCCAGGGAAGCTACAGAGCAAATGGAAAGGACCTTATCTGGTTAGAGAGGTACACGACAATGGTAGCATCGACATATCTGAGTTGTCTTCTGAGAGTACCTTTCGAGTGAACGGCCAGCGGCTCAAGCCATTTCTCGATCATGAGCCACGGGTCGTTGATCTTGCCCCTATTCATTTTGCGTGAGATGTGGTCTTTGACTCACATCTAATGCATCTCACGCCTGAGTTTCACTGATCTTCCGCTGTATATAGATCCAGATGTCCATATCATCACATTCTTTAGTCCCACATCCCTTGCTCCATCTTGTGATTATGCTATACTTAGGGTGCACTTTACCCTAAGTATAGGGGGATGTGAGACCTTTTGGGTATTTCTTTTGTTTCTGTCTACCCCTGTTTTGCTGCCTATACTCAGGGACATTTCACCCTAAGTATAGGGGGGGTAGACCCTGTACATTCTCCACTCGGTTTTCCCTTCGTGTACAGCCTGCTATACTTAGGATTACTTAATCCTAAGTATAGGGGGAAGACCCGAGACCCTCTTCACTTTTTACTCTTCCTTTTTGTATAGCCTTCCTTTTCACTTCCCTATACCTAGCACGAGTTATGTCTTCTTCATCGCTCTTGACTCTGAGGACATCGTTCGAGCTAAGTATAGGGGGGTGTGTATATATTTCATATATACTTTAGCCATAACTCGTACTTCGTGTGAGTGTGTTTATAAATAAAAATGGCTAAAAATCACAAAAATTAAAAATTTTTCATGTACATAATCTTCTTTTATTTGCACATACATAGCTAGTGTACAAATTATTTTTGTAAAAATGATTTCAAAAAAATCTTTTGTGTAAAGCTTGTGTAAATATTTTTGTATCAAAATTATGTATATAGTACAAAATTTTTCCAAAATGTTTTGAAAATCAAAAAGTTTGCAAAAATCTTGTGTAAATGTGTGTGAATATCTTTTTGCAAAACTTGCACTTCATGCATCATTCACTCATGATTTCAAAACATTTTTCAAAAATTTTGCATGATTGTAAAACTTTGTGTAAAAAAGCATCTTTTTGTACATATGCATATAGTTTTTCTGGATGATAGTTGACATTTAAACTAGCCTGGAATCAAATTGAGAAATGGAGCTTGATTAAGATCTTAATCCACCTAATTTCTAAGAGGAACCTTATAGGACTTAGGTTTAAGTCTTTTCAGGTCCATGGTGACTTAATTCTTTGAGTCCACTAGGCTATGATCACATGTCATCTCAATGAGCCTAAGTAGAGCACTTAACAACAACACATGACTCATATAGATTATGGCTTTATTTGGACACCCGCACTATGCACCGAGCTCTCTACGGATGAGGTGGTGAGGAGGCAGTCTTCCTTGACTTGGGGTAGCATATGAGGGTAGTACTTCTAGGCGGAACCTCTCTTCTTCTTATAGTGAAGGAAGTGCGTCTCAACTTGGTCTGGTTGCCATGAGGTCTAACGACGGGAGTTGTGGGTTGCAATAAAGCTTCAAAAGAGGGATAGTCTACTGGCTCAAGAGGAAAAACTCCTTGTATATATGCTGCACATGTATATGTTGTACAGATGCACTTGAAAAAAAAATGTGCAAAAAGAAAAGAACTCCGAAAAAGTGGTGGGTCTGAGAGAAAATGATAATCCCACCGGAGTATGTATATAAGTGCAATAAGCAAAGCTTGGTTTCATGATCCACCTGTTGTAGCTTGCAGCAGGGAGACTTGGCTACACTGGTCAAGCTCCCAAGGGTACTTGGCTACACTGGCCTTGACCCATTCTCTTCTTCCCCCTCGTCTTGAGCTGGTTGTACTTGAACTTAGAAGGGAATACCCCGCTCCTCGAGGAAAGAGTGGCCAGATTGAGGTCATAGAGTTACCTTGTTGGGGAGGGTTGTCAAGTTGCCATTTCTGAGGTGGAGAGCTTAGACCTCACTTTCACAGGACAAGAAAAGATTCATGGTCTTCAGGGTTTGTGATTGATGACTTGTTCTGATCTGGAGCATTGAGGAGTCGTGGTTATAGATTAGTGGAACTTGGAGGCTGTTGAATTTTAAGCGTAAGTCTAAATAAGGTTCCGACACATTAATAATCCAAAGATCTGATCGAGCTCCATACCCCAATTTACGGAAGGCAAGTTTAATAATCAACCTTGATCCATGTACATCCTCTTTTTCTTTTTCTTTCTTTCTTTTTCACTTCTTTTTCAAATAAGTGTTTGCTAAGGGACTAGCAAAGTTAAGTATAGGGGGGTGATGAATACCCATTCATCACTCTTTATTCTTATATTTTAGCTACAAAAACCTTTGCAAATGCATGTAGATATGTGTAAATAGGAATAATTACCAAAAGCATGCATTGTGTAAAAATCTATAATTAGCATGTTTTTGTGCAAAAATAAAAGAATAAAGATTAAAAAGAAAAAGAGGGAAATATTTAGAATAAATATTGAGCAACCTAACCCAAGGGAGGGCTCAGCATGGGCCTGACCGCATAAAAGCCAAAGTAGAGGGAGATAGGGGCTCTTGTGTAAATATCTATGTAAATAAATAAAATTATATTATCCTCACCCAAAAATATGCTTGTAAATATTTGTATATATTTATTAATATAAAAACAAAATAAAAAAATAAAAATCAAAAAGATTAAAAATATCCTTACATCATGTACATAAACCACACCTATATATATATTTATTTGGCCTTATAAATATACAAAATTAATTTTTAAACTTTTTGTAAATAGTCTATGTTATACTTTGTAAATAAATAAAATAAAAAGAATCAAAGCAAAAATCAAAATAAAAATAGAAAAATCAAAAATACCAAAAATACATTGTATATATATCTATATATATATAGATATATAATGTATATACCTTATTTTTATTTCCAAAAAATTAATTAAAAATCACCAAAAAATAGAAAAAAATAATAAAATAAAAATATTTCATTTTTGGGTTTTTGCTGATTCGGCCCCTAGCTATGTGTATTCATCACTTCTTGATTCAGCCACGTGGCCTTCAGCCATTGGCCCTGGGGGATGTTGACCGCCCGGTCAACTGCCCCCCCCCCCCCCAGGACCACTTCCCACGGACTCGAGCACCGGACCCCTATTCTCGGATTTTTACCCGCTCGACCCGACTCCATCTCGCCTAAACCCGGGGTCCGACTCCTTCACGTTACACCCGAGACCCCCGCCGGAGCTACCGCATCGGGATCCGCGCTCATGATTTCCCTACCCGCGCACTTCTTTCCGGATCATCCCCACGTATAAAGCCGAGCTCCGCCTCCTTCATTGATCATCTTTGGCTCATTCGCTCCATCCCCCGTGACCTCCAGTGCTCGAGCGTGAGTGACAGCTCGCTCCAGGTGCTGTCGCAGCGAGGAGAGGGGCCAGATACCACTGATCCGGCGAGTAGCTCCGCCGTAGCTCCGCCACTGGTGCGAGCTCCGAGCCTCGGGCCCAGACGTCCCTCGAGGCTACGACCGGGAGCTTCCCCAGCTCCAGCCCAGTCTATTCATCCACCCAGGTAGTCCCGTAGCTCCCCCATTTAGTCTAATTTCCGATTAGCCCTAAATCGCGCCGCCATCGATTTTCGCTGATTCCGACCGCCTCCCCTTCCCGTTCGACCATCGGAATCCACCATCGCCTCCGCCTTCCTTCCACGCACCTTCTACACCCTTCCGTTCAACCCAGCTCGCACAGGAGCTGGGGTTCGAACCCCTTCACCGTCGCATCGCCGGGGTTCGCCCGCATCGACGCACCATTCACCTTCACGCCGCCTAACCGGGTCGAGGCACTTTGCCCTCGACCCACGAAGTTTCTGAGCTGTTTTGCAGGACCAGCAGAGGCCATCTGAGGCCTCCAGACATCTAGCCCAGGAGCTTCACCTCCGCCACCCTCGTCGGAGCTCATCCGAGCTCGGCTGGGGCATCGGAGACCCACAGCAGCTGCGCATCTTCACGCCGGAGCTCCTCCGATCTTCAGGCGCAGCAGAGGAGGCCGGAGGCGCCTTCACGAGGCCGGCGAAGTTCACCGGCCATCAGTTCATCCAGCACCCTCGAGAGCCGTTGGATTGCCCTCCTCGCTCCAGTTTTGATCAGCACCGTCCATCTCTGGAGCGCACGTGGACGTCAGATCCGAGGAGACAGATCCAGGCCGTTAGATCCACACGTGTCTTGGCCTGGACCGTTGGATCGACCAGAGCAGCAGCGTTGAGAGCCGCCCCCCTTTCCTGACCGTCCGATCGCCACGTGGCGGCCATCCGTCAGCTCCGGTTAATAAAGGGTAAATTACCCTTAGGCCCTTATCTTAGTTTTATTTCATTTGAAACCTGTAAATATTTAAGCACGTTATTTAGTTTTAGGTTTATTTGCACAATGGACCCTGCACCTTAGAGTATTTGCTTATATACCCCTGCATGTGTGAGCCACATGCTTCGTCACGTGTATTTTTGGGTTATTTGCATCATATGCCCTTATAGTTCTGATTGTTCTGAAATGAAAGAAACTTTTTAGTATTTGCATTTATGCCCCTGTGAATGGTTTTATTCCGCATGTGCGTTTATTTGTGGGTAAATTGCAACTGAGGCCCTCGGACTTTTGGTACGTGTTACCAATAGGTCCCCGGACCTTATTTTTATTACATATAGGTCCCTGAGTGCCCCAGGCACGCACCTCGCGCGTGTTTTGCTGGGTATTTTGCACCGGGACCCCCAGAACTTAGGGTATTTGCATTTCAGTCCTTGTGCACAGTACCCTCTTGTGATTTTTGAATAAAATATCAAATCACCTCCAAATTCGACGAAAATTTGACACATGGCTCCTGCCATGGTGTAGGATTTTTGTGAATTTTTGAGGACATTTCTGAGTTTATTTGCTATTTTTAAAAATTCAAAAACCTACATTTTTGCTACTGTCTAGATTTAAAAACCCCCAAAAAAATATAAAAACCCCTCTAAAAATTCTATAAAAATTAGGTACTGTTTAGTTTAGTTTGTTTTATTTTCGAGCCAATTTTGGCCATTTTTCACTGATTCAAAACCTTAAAAACTTAAAAACACCTAAAAACTCATAAAAATTCTATTAAATAATCTAAAAACCCAAAAACAATAATTTTGGTACTCAAATTTTCCTTGTTTTACCTAGTTTAAGGAAAAATACCTCCAGGCCCTTTTGAGGCCCTTAGATATTTTATCTAGGGCTTTTGGGCCTGGCTGGACAGTACCTTGCATTTTTGCTACTGTTTGATTTTTAGAAAATAAAACATACATCAGAAAAATTCCAAAAATTCACTAAAAACATAAAAAATTATAAAACACATAAAAATATTTTTGTTTGAATTTTTGCTTGATTTTTGTTGCATTAAATAAATTGTTGAAGTGTGCTTATTTGTGTTTCTTTTATTTTCTTCACATATTAAAAATCCAAAAAAATATAAAAATAATTAAAAAACCACTAAAAATATTTTCTCTTTTATTTTATTTGTTTTTACTACTTCGTAGGCCTTCGGCCAACCCGTGCTCCTTGAGTTCGACCCTGGGTGCTATACCAGGTTAAATACATAGCAGGACCGCTTGCTTTGTTTTGATTAATTTGATTTGTATCGAGTGGTTCGATTTTTCTTGATTGACTTAGCCGAGTGATCGAGGTCGCAACGACCTATTTCTGTACCTTTACCTCTGTCGCTTAGCCGGTCATCATCAAACAACTATATTTCTTTGTTGTCAGGGTTATGGGATTGGTGTAACACGTGTTTTTTTTCAACTTGTTGATTGATAGAGGATCAGTGTTCAATAAATCGGCCGCACATGCCGCATATGCCCGTGCGGTATGTAGACCGCACCGATTACTTGAATCAGTGCATTATGCGCCCTCCCCGCATATGCGGCCCGCATATGCCCCGCATATCCCGCATATGCCACGCATACTGCTCCAGCAGCTCCAACTTTTCAATCTTCTCATTCAGGTCCTTAATTCCATAACTCTGCCTCTTCATTCAATTGTTAGAATATGACATGCATTTATATACAATTACAATGCATTATACCATTATGTATATGCAATGTTTTATGTTTTTCTCATGTATTATTTTCACGAGTATATACAATGTATCGTCGAATATTTTTTATGTATGTCGATTGATCTTTTGCTCATGTAGTGCATGTATGTGTATTGAAGTTTTGTTATTACGAATAATGTAAAGTTTTTATGGTAAATATTTTTTTGTCATTAAATATGAGGCAATTAAAAGTATATATACACACTCATCTAACATGAACCGTTTTTCTTAGATCTTCTTTAACTCCACTTAGATACATAACTTCAGTGGTAATGTTATTCATAGATATTTTTTTATTTTTAAATTAAAAATTAGAAAACCGCTTAGAACCGCATATACCCCGCATATGCTCCTGCATACCGTTTAATCAGTATTCAGTGACCAGTCTGAACGCATACGCATACCGCTTTCTTGGACCTTGTAGAGGATGGTAGCATTTTCATTATGAATCCAAATCAACACAAAATCTATTACTAATATTAAAGCGAGGTTTTCCCAGACCTGCCTGGATTGTCTCTCCGTCAACTTCCTTTCCCTCATTTAATTTGTCCCTCTCCCTATGCTCTCTTCTCCACGACCTCTTCCTCAGCTTTTCCGAATCTCGATACAGTACTCCTCTTCTGAGCGATCAGTTCGTACTTGCAGGAGATGCTGGAGAAGGTCCTCTGCAAGTTTATGGTGGAGTAGAGTCCAGTTCGAGGTTGTTAAATAAAACTGATTTTTAAATCTTATTAAATATAAATTATATTAAAGAAATCCTATTGATAAGTAAAAAAAAGATATGATATTGTGATATTTTGGAAAATAATGTTATCAAAATAATCTTAATTGTCAACAATTTTTATTTCCCCATTATAAATAAAATAATATAAAATGACATTAACCGTTAGTCAAAATATCACATTATTTTATATATTATTTTTTACATTAATCAAACTTTCACCCCTAATTTTGAGGATACTTACGTTACTGTGTAGAACTTCATGATCAAATTGTAACTAAACTAATCATACTTACCGAGGCATATATGTGATCAAATTATCTCTAATAATATTGATATATGATTATGAATAATTTGATTTGTTCTCTTATGCTAAAAGGCAATCATGCCCTATTTTATTTTTGAAGCATATCTAATAGAATTTACCATTTATCTATTTTTCGTGTGCTTGATAATCTAAATCCATGCTCCAAAAAATCATTTTTATCAATATAATATCTAATCAAATCGATATGTTCATTCAGTATGCACCTTTTACTTAACAAAATCTGGTTAGAGTGTTTATATTATGTTGTTTTGGATGGAATACTCTAAACCTTTCACTTGATAAAACATCAAAAGTTGTTGCAATGCATTTATATCTTAAGCTCGAGTCTTTTAAATATCTTTCCTAAAAATGTAGTGTAAGGCCATGTGCAACAAACCCACTCCAATTTTTATAGAGTAAATTACAAAAGTCCCTAAATTATACCCCCAATTTTAATGCGATACCTGAAATTCTAAAAAAATAATATAATATCTATGTCATGTTTTGGCCACAATATGATAGTTTATTAACTCTTTCGTTGATGAAGACTTTTCAAATACCACACATGAGTCACTGCACATGTGAGTTTGATGTATCCCATTTGATATTTCTGTATCCAAGAATCCACAAATTCGACCCCACATTGTTCACAAAATTTCGTGTCTTCCCTTTTCAACTCCGATCACCCGATAATTTCCACAAGCACAAATTCCACTTTTTCATAGATCCAAAGATTCTTTCACAAAGCGATACATCATTTTCCCTATTTATTGATTTTGTAATGAAAAGTATAGGGTTTTGTGACCTCTCACTCATGATTCTTAATCAACTGAGTTGGTCATAAGTATTTGTTTGCATGGTTACAAAGGAATTAGGATTTAAAAATCTCATTGTCTTTCGATTCCACCAGATGACATAAACTCTGACTTATTTTTCGAGTCATTTGATTTGGCTTAATTTCCATTCAACCGTCACTAGACCAGGAGAAATTTACTGTGTAGGAGCATTGGATTTCAAGAAATCACAGCTGCATCTTGATTCAACTGAGTGTTCAAGTGGGAATATCCTCAATTTGCTCCATTCTTCGTTCTTTTTGGAAGTAAACACAAGATAGAGTAGATTATTGTTGTTCTTTTGTTCTTCCTATTATGCTGAAGCGTTTGAAAGTATATCTAGAAGAAAAAAAAGATTCAACTGTTGGAAGCTGACATGCCAAGATATGTTTGGTATATAACATGGTTTTCAATTCTATCGGAGTTGAGAAACATCCAATTGGTTTCAGGAATTTCTGATCAGATCCGAGATCTTCTACCAAGGCGTTCTCACCTCGAGGGTCCTGTGACTCCATCCGATCGAACACAAGCTGCTGGACCCGAGGAGGTTGAGCTTCTTCGTCTTGGACGCCCATCTTCCATAGTACCCAATCGTCACCATCCCACGTCTCGTGGAGTGTTCTCCAACTCCACCCATTCAGATCAGATGGGGTGTATGTGCAGTTTTCATCAGGAGATACCCAAGTTTTAACACCCATATCCAAGTGACTATCCAACATCATCGTCAATCTCCATGCCATCGAGTCCCGATCATTGAGAGCTAAAGAACACAAGAACCATCATTCAAGATTGAGCCTTCTCATCTCTGCAACATCCGATCAGTCATCTCCGATCAGTAACTGAGTGTCCGATCACCATCGACTTGAAGCCACTACCATCGCTCAAACACTACTCAACGATGGGGTGGAAACACTCAGGGACGAAGACGGGATTATTAGCTCAAGGAGACCAAATATGGTAGACATATATTTTTAAAAAATTACAGAGACTTTTTAACTTAAGATACAAAATTTATTCTGACCTCGTATCATACCATTTTCAAAATTACTAAAGATTTATTGTTAAACGTACTACAATATTTTTAAAAAAATATAGAAAGAAAGACTTGAGTATTAAAAACCAACAAACTTACTACACTTAAATATGACTTGGGTACAAAATATAAGTTTAAGCAACCATTCCTCTTCATTATAATTTAGAATTGTTCTTGAAAGAAATAATTAATCGCATTACAATTTTTATAATAAAAAATAAAAGAGATTGAACATACCTTTATGTTAAGCTATTTAAAGCACAATCTCCTTTACTTTGAATAATACTTATCTATAACGGATTTATTTAAAATATTTTCTTCAATTTCTTTCTTAATGCATGCCAATAGACAATTTATGAGAAAATCATCTTCGTATAAAAAAAATCAAACATCCATGTATTTAAAAAAATTATGAGAAATTTCTTTCTCAATGAAATCTGTTTTTAAGGATATATTAATTTTAATATCCATCAAAATCTATATCCGCATTTGTATTTGTATTCAATAACAAATAAGGATATGGTAACATCTACATATCTATTTGTTTCTATCGGTTTGCATCCGTACATGTAATGTTTGATATACAAGTTTATCGATGGAGATCACTTATAAAGTGTATATTTATTATTATAGCTTTAATCCAATCCAATTTATCATCTAAAATACATATATTTAGCCATGTCAATATAATGTTTTCTTATAAATAATTACATATTTTATTTTGACCAGTGATCGGTGGTTTCAACTAGCTAGTATATTTTGTTATAAAGAAAAAAAGTACTCCATTATAATGCATATGCTTAACTTGAACGAACCAACATGATATCATCCTTTGCCAATTATAAATAACGTGTCAAAGTTCATAAGTAATATTTTTTATAAAGTTTTTTTGCAATTTTATTGCTAGAAGATGAGAATTATGAAAAAAATCTCCTTTTTATACTCACAAACTATCAGTATTATTATAACAATAGATTAACAACTAAAACTATCATTCCATTATATCACTTCTTCTATTGTTTAGCAAAAACTCTAACATCTACTCTAAAATACATGACAACCACACGATATAGATAAAGTTATTGAGAACTTAATGGTATGCAACTAAATAGGCACATCCGTAAGAGCTTAACGATTACCATCATAACAAACAACAATCTAATGCGATCAAGTTTTTCATATACATGTATTAGTAATTTAATTTGCATCTATCATTAAATCAATTGAAAAAGAATAATAAAATAAAAATATAATCAATGATTTTGAAACGTGCACACACTTCTTGCGAGCAACAAAGGAATGTTGAATTAAATCAATAGAAGTGAAGGTCAAGATGGTGCCCAAATGACTACATTGAAGTCATGACCTAAGAAATTGTCGGAATATGTTTCGTTCATGTTGTCAAATCGAGAAAATTAAAAGGAGGGAGAATAGGCGGACTGGCGGACTGCATGCATTACTTATTCGAATTATGGATATAAACATCGACAATCTCAGGGGTAATCACGTCCACTACTTGAGAAATAGTTATTATTAAATTTTCAATTTTTAGAATTTGAGTGTAGTTCTATAATAATTAGGGACAAGGGAGCAACCCATATGAGAGCCAATCTCATTTCTCCTAATTTTAGAGAGTAAGGTGTGCCATCTAATTTTCCCTAAATCAGAAAGACAAGGCACGTGGGCTATTTTTCCCCTAAAATTAAGGAGACACGGGGGGGGACCAACACATGATGGCAGGAGGTGAACTTTTAAAATTAGCAAGGGAAAGGCTGGAGGAACGGAGGGGCCTGGCCCCCTCCTGCACCCCCCTCCCTCCGTCCAAACATTATCAGTGATCCTTCTCGAGGTTTGGAGCTAAGGAACATGTGGGATGATAGATGAGAGAGGGGCATTCGGAGATTCTGAGTTACTTTACGAGGGGCATTTCCGTCCGTCCATCAAAAGATTTAACTTCCCTCACATGTTCCGTTAGCAAAATACTATATTATGAGTCTTGTGACCAAAATAAGACATTAGGTATCGCATTGTTACTTTTAAAACTTTAGATATGATACTGAAATTGAGTTAACGTTCAGGGATTTTTGTGTAATTTACTCCATTATTTATGCATTATAAACTATTGCAAATTCTTTTATTCGGCTAACATTTTAGTAATGGGTGGATGGTTCAAGATTAATAGTTGTTTGAGTAATTTTTCTATATAAAATATTTCATGCCTTAATTTGTTGTCTTGATTTTGCAATCCTATTCTTAACACAATCTTCTCGGAACTTAATGTCATTATTAGGTCTACAAATTAAAAGTTAAGTCACATAGTCAGTTACAAACAATGGCAATAGGAGGGGATAATAAAGCACAGATTTGTTTTTCAATGATAGGCGGATGTGTCAAAATTAGTACCAGATTGACTTACTTCTCGTGTTCATACTATTTTATATCTTAATTGATTATATTGATTTTATTATATTCCATTAATACTTTTTAGAATATGATTTAAACTAAAGCGGGATATTATTCCCAACTATTCCTTCTAGATTAAACTTGACCATAGTATTAGACATATTTGTTATTTGAGTGGGCGATCTGGTCGTTTGACTTTCGAGGATGGAATGAAAGACATGTGAGCCCTTGTGAACTATTTCTGCAATAAATGTTATTGATAATTAATTTTCAATAAAAGTTATTGATTTTTTACTCCCTTTCTAAGTTTATAATATGCATGCACTTGTTAGGTCCTTGTGTACAAACAGAGTTATGTATCTTGACCCAGTTGTTGATCCAATTGGTGGACCATAAAGGCTGGCGTCGAGTTAAATATTTAAAGAATAGATTGAGGACTCAACTGCACCGTCAAGTGATTATCAAGAAAAGATCTCCAGCCTGAGAAGGAGATGCCAATCCTTAGGCTGACATCCAACCGACCTCTTGAGGTTATCTGCATAGGAATAGAGATTCATAGGTGTTGAATGAGTAAAGTCAAAGAGTTGACTTAGTGAGATCGAGATAACCAACTCTTATGACGTATGTTGTCGTGATATAGGCATGCATCATCTGACTAGAGACAGATTTATCGCTATATATCTGAGTATGTACATTTGATAGACCATTAGGTTGATGATCTAATAAAGGTCTATATACTAGCGTGCCGGTGTGCGTATAAAGACGTATGAGTGATACGATCTATCAACAGGATCATATAGGTTCACTACTGAATCGGAATACATGAGCTCACTCATGAGATATGGGATAAACCAAATTCCATCAATGGTCATCCTATTTTGGAAACAAGACAGGATTTGTATATATGATATATGCTTCCGGAAAGCATATGATCAATAACAACTCTCAATGATCAATTGAGAAACTTAATGATAAAATTCCGGAGAAGACAGTTCAAATGAGATCAGTACTTTAGGTTTAATCATAGTTTTCCATTATGCATGATGTAAAGGTATTACGAATAACCAAGGGTGATGTGATCTTAAAATAATTGTAGACCATGACGCTTCCATTCCAA
This sequence comes from Ottelia alismoides, assembly GCA_037367405.1. Lineage (NCBI taxonomy): Eukaryota > Viridiplantae > Streptophyta > Magnoliopsida > Alismatales > Hydrocharitaceae > Ottelia > Ottelia alismoides. Next base: position 1,210,264 of record JAZKJV010001550.1, read on the forward strand.
GGGAGTGATGCAACATGTTTGGATTTTAGTGTCGTCACTTAATGAATTAGTTATTCTATCTTAGTCCAAATGTTGGACATTACTATGAACAGATGCAATTAGAAGATAAGATACATTATATGATATGATTAGACAATACCGAGAGGTCTTTTAGATCTCAATATTCAAGTCACTATACATGGATAATATGATTTCCCTGGTCCTATCTCTAAGTTTCCACGGAGAAGGTACATTATCCATGAAAGAAATCATGGATCGTCCTAATATAAACAAATTCCAATTATAAGGGTAAGAGAGAAAATTGAGGTAATTAAATTATATTTAATTATCCATGATAAAATTATTATGGATAGCGATATCCATAAGACTTATTTGTGAATAGGATTCACAAATTATATTGTATATGTGAATTGGATTCACATTCCAACATAAATGTAAATGTAATTTACAATTAGTTTTGGATCAATGAATATGATTCATATTTAATAATGGTGTAATTTTTAAATATTGCAAATTATTTAAATAAATAAATACATGAATAATTAGTTGGAGCACAAAACCAACTTTAATTTTAAAGGGAAAGTAAATCCTTTCTTTCTGGAGTGGACGTCCATGGTGATCACACCATAGTGGACATCCACCATAAATTTAGGAAGAGTATGTTCTCTCTCTGTTAATTATTTAATTATTTAATTATTTATTTTAGGAGGATTTCCTTCCAATATTACGCAGTCCTTCTTGAGTTCAAGAAGGCTGGCCCGTTTTTGTAAAAAAAACACGACGACTTTAGTAGAATACGTATACAGTTTGTTTTATAATGTGTAGTTTTAATGTTTCTATTATAATGTGCAATTTTGTATGCGGTTTTGTATTTATAATATGCAACTATAATACAAACTGTATACATATTCTACTAAAGTGCTCGTGTTTTCTACAAAAAGAGGGCAGCCTTCCTGAATTCTGGAAGGACCGCGTCGTATTGGAAGGGTTCCATATTCTAGGATTAGTTGAATTAATAATTAATAATTAATTCTAGTCCTAAAAGTTGTTGGGAGCTCTCTCAATTCTAAAAGCTATTTTGATCTCCTTCAATCATGACCATTGATCTTGCAATGAGGATTACGATCCTAAGGGTATGAATCTATGTATAAGAAGGGGCAGAGCCTGCTATGAAAAATACAATTAAGCAACACAGTATCTCTCTCTCTCCCTCTCTCTCTCTAGACATCCTCTCTCTCAGATTGTGCTCGTCTCACTGCCCTAAGATTGATGAGGAAGTTGGCTCTTTCCTCTGGATTGTGGGAATTACGTGATTTATCTCCGCCTCCACAAGTTTTGTCTACGCTGGATCGGACTTAGATAGGGCGTTTCTTGCTTTAGAGGCTAGAGGATCACAAACACACTTCAAGAGATAATTTTATACTTGTGTGATTTGATGAAAACAGATTGGGAATGATTCTCAATCCATGTGATTTCATCTTTATTTGTTTTTTAAAGAATTGTGTTGCTATCTAGATTCGTATGATGAATCTCTTTGTTTGATCGGATACGATTTGATCTACATGCTTCTGTGATAAGCGAGGTCTAAAACCTCCCTTTAGTGTACGAAGTCCTATTCAGTTTGTCACCCACGGGACCCATTGATTAACCGACTATGATAAGCTTGTTGATGTGCATGAGAATGTTATTTTTTATTCCACTGCACTGCACTACCAAAAATTTCCAACATGTGAAGCCGCAAAAAGATGGTTCATGAGAATCGCTTGGAATTTATAAAGAAAAAAGAAAGTATATACAACATATTGGAGTTTTTTGTGGGGCTAGGAATCCATACCAATTTCTTATTCATTTATTGACCATCGATTGTTGAAAATTTGAGACGATGAGTATGCAAAATTTATGCACAAGCTCAGAACTATTTTACAATGTATTTTAAAGATAAATTTAGACTTTAAAGCTAAGGTGAATGCAATATATTCTTATAGTTAAAATTTTTTATGCACATGTATGTTTTCCTTCAGTTTTTGTCAATTGGGTTAATAAGCTAAAATATATCTGCATTTTTTGTCAATCGGATTAATAAGCTAAACTATATCTGCAGAAAATCTACTTCAACTTTTGACCCTCGTTATATTTTCTCTCCTACAACAACAATTTTCGAATATCAATTCAAAAATAACATCATATCTGTTATTGAACATTATTTTTTAAACTTGTCATTCCTTCATTGGCTTTCAAACAGACTCCATTGTTAGCCCAACCAAACAATGCATACTTTGTCTTCCGCCGCGAAGCATGAGTATACATACTAGTATTTATTTAGAGGAGAGAATTCCTGCATATATGATTCCCAGTTTCACATAATCACAAGTATACTGGATAATCACAAGTATACAGTGTAGCCTGGTCTCCACATTGTCTCTGTGTTTTGTTAATATACGGCCCTTTAAGTATGGAGATAACTTCCTACAGCGTACGTTTTAAAAATCATGTAATGTTTATCTACTCGCATATTAACTACGCGCTGTCCTTAAGTTCCAAAACAAAACGTATCATAGGTTGTTTTACTTACTTATTAATTGAAAATCAACGTTATGTCTATGTACATTATCTAATATAGTTAATATAGTTCTTTACAAAGGCTGTGTCATATTATGTTTAAGTATGTATATGCTGCAAGTTACATGTCAAGGTTGATAATATATAGGACATACAAGGCGTCTCAATTTTATAATTAGAGAATTTTTTTTAATGTAAACATCATCTAACTTCAATTAAGTCAAATCATACAAGAACTTTATGTATTGGTTGTAATTTCCTTTTATAAAGTAACGTCGAGAAGAGAAAAAAGTCGGACAAAACCAAACAATTCCAATATAAATAAAATAATTACATAACAAAAATGATTAATTTGTGTTATAAAGTACTTAAATGGACATTAAGATTTTGAATCGACTTGAACTAAGGGGTCGTAAGAGTTGTAAGAACCAATGTGTTCCTAGGGCAAATGGTTCAATGAATCAATTGAGTCGAAAGACAAGACCTCTGCAGTCGTAACTACGCTGTGAAGTTGAAATGAGAACAAGGCAAGTCTCATTTGTATGATAAGATAAGGGTGTGTATGTGAAATTTGCTGTAGGTGTACGTCAGTACATGTGTAAGATGGAATTTTACCTACATAATTATGTTCATATAGAAACTCATACTGTAAATTTTACAAGAGAATATCCTTGAAACACATCCACTTTATTTTCTTAATCAATGGCATATGTTTAGAAATTGTATCCATCTAATAATGTATCTATACAAACATTATTATAAGTAGGTAAATAAGAAAATTGCAATTGTCATCTTAGGAATACTAATTATTTTATGGATGAATTGTTTGAAGTAGATTATTTGAGACCTATCTTTTCGCGCATAGCTTGTTCGACCCCAACCAGGCACATACTGAGCATTAGGTTCATGGCATGTACTGTTCTTATTTTTATTATAGAAGAAGGTGAAGATTGAGTACTTGTTATTCGAGGCTATTAGTTTTCCTTCAAAAAGTTGGTCAAGTACAAGACTTATGGTAATTGTGTTGGAAGGATATCATTACGCCCACTAGGATATGAAATCATGGTTAACAAGTATTCATGATGTCAGGTTCTAATAAAGATGGAATTTCTGGACTAATGTCTTTATTATGGAAAATTTTAAATCGATTCTTTATTATTCTTTATATTATCATTGATGCTAATGTGTAACATGCTTTTATATATTTGACAATTATAAAACATTAATGAGGTAAATAAAACTGATTGGATCGCATTTCAATGTAACTAATTGTCCTTTCTCAACATCTAGTTTATTATAACAATTATGATCCTTTATTTGTTATCGCATTTTATTCAATCCTTCTATTGACTTATAAAACTCGATCATGGCTGGTCACAAGCCTGAGTAAATAAGAAATATTACGTTAAGTAGCTGATGTCTAGCGTAAAATAGTCAAATCTTTTAAACATGGATTGAAGCAAACATTTAAATGTCGGGCATTCCCTACTAGCGACGTGGTGCAGTGTCCCGGTGCAATGAGAAGTTGACAAAGGATGTTATATCGTTGTTTGGATGTTGTTTAAAATTTGCAAGGGTTCTCGAGTGAGGGACGTATGCGAGTAAATAAGCTAGTTCCACTGCATTGTCGCCCGGATGCAGTCCAAAATTTGCAAGGGTTCTCCCATAATAAATGCATGTGAGTAAAGAAGTTAGTCAAAAAAATGTCACAAAAGAAATTGCGGATAGGTAGTTGGAATATTGACACTTTGACCGCAAACCAATGGAGATCGTCTGGATAGAAGGAAGATTCATATATGATGTCTCCAAGAGACAAAATGGATTGGAGATAAAGCAAGGAAAATTATGATATATATATATATATATATATATATATATATATATAAGTAAAGATAAGGGTAGAAGTTGTGTTAGAGTGGTTGTCCCTAAGTTGGATGGGTGTGTTTGGATAGTGGGTTAAGTTGGATGGGTTAACCTGCCCCAAATTTAGATAACCTAAAGGGTAACCTGAATTGTAGTTTTGGTGTTTAGATAGAGGGTTTTACTGTTGAGAGGGTTTGTCTGTGATGTGACTGTTACTGGAGTTTGTACAAATGATTGTTTGTTGATTTGTTTTATATTGTTAATAGGATTGATTTGATGTTAATCAATGTTTTTGGTTATTTATTATATAAGTAAAGAAGGCATTGGTTATTACCAACAAATTGATTTTTAATAATATGAAACAGTGCCATAGAATTATTATATTTCCGTAATTTATGGACTACCGCAATTAATAATTTACTTTACATCTCATTATATATCATTCTAGGCCTTATTCTATTATTTATCTTCAATATCAATACATATTTATTGTTCATGAATTTAGATGGATTTCTTTTTCGTAATTTAAAATTAAATTGAAAATGGAAATTCGTTGTGCTTACAATCTATAATAGTAATATACACAAAATGCAATAATAGAAATTGGTCATTTTGATTATTACAATATTATTTTTTCAATTGACCTCGACCATGTTTGTGACTTATGTACGTACGTAATTTATTTATAGGCGTCGTTGGTGCTCCGCATCGTGGTCACAATCGTTAAATCAGAAGATGCAGTACATAAAAATGTTATATGCTTGATATCCCAATATGGCCACGACCGTTAACTTCCTTATCTATAGGTACATGCACAAGCACTACGATATAGGATGATATTCGTAGTGGAACAAAAAAGATGGTCGCCATAAACTTGCATATCCCATAATCATGCAATACTTGGGAACATGTGATTACGAAAAGCACTGTGCATCATCCGATGAGGTCTTACAAAGCCATATCTATCATGTTTCGCTCATCTGTGCCATCCTATTATTATACATCGCATGTGCCATGGTATCGCGTTGCCGCTCACCACGTTGCATCTCAGTTCGTGTCACCCTCACCTCCAATCCAGGTTCAGCTTCTAACTCTGGAGGCTCCGGCATAAGGTACTTCTCAACACGATCAAACCACTTGTCTGAACCATAAAGTTTTATGAAATTGTGAATGATCGTTGTTGCCTTTACAATGTCCCTCTGCGTCTCAAAGGCATAGGTGGGCATGCTCGTAAGACACTTGAACCTCTTCTTCCATACCCCAAAGGTCCTCTCAACATCGCTCCGCAACTTGGAGTGTCTGTGGTTGAACATGTATTTATGGGAGATGTATCGCTCTGACTTGTCCAATGCACGCCACTCTGGTAGATGATATACAATACCGCAATACGGTGCGATGAATGAGTCTGTGTTCGTGTAGCCACAATTCACAAGATACCTGCATCCCTCTAGGATGATGAACCCCCCTCCTGTCAATGGCATCTCTTAGCACTGACATGTCTGATGCAGAGCCCTCCCAGCCAGCCAAAATGTATGTAAACAAGTAGTCAAAAGATGCGGCTTCCATAACATTCTGCGAAATGCAATTCTTCCTATTACGATATGCAGCTTCTAGGCCAGCAGGCACCGTTGCCTTTATGTGTGTCCCGTCGATTGCACCAATAACACCCTACAAAATGATTCAAGTGTTCATGACTACAGTACATGTAATTGGGGGATATGATTAATGCTGACCGTACCTGGAAATAAGGTGTGTAGCGGTGATCTGATGTTATGCGTCTGGGTGTTTCTGCCGTAGGCAGACGAATGAGCAGATCCTCCAACAGTAGGACTTTTTGGAGAACCCTGTGGATGCGCGCTGATATTGTTGACCCAGAGTGCTGGAACCATTCTTGCAGCACGCGATTCGGTTGTGTGTGGCCAAATGCAAATAAGAAAATGCACACTTGCTCTATAGTATCCATCCGTCGTGTGTTAGCTAATATGGTGTGTTGCTCGTGTAGCTCCACGAATTTCATTAACGTGTGGGGCTCCATCCGAAAGCATCAATATGAACGTTTGACATGCCCAGCCATCATGTCATCAATCCACATCCGCCCCATCCATGGCCTTGTGTTGAGAGGAATTGGAAGTCGTGGATTCTCCCTTTCACGGGAGGCCTCGGCGAATAAATACATCGGCTTGGCGTAGGATAATTCGGTTGCCTCAGAAAGAATCTCTTCGAACGGATTGTATAACTGCTCCTCCATCTTTACCACCTACACAAAATAAGCTACATCAAATTTCATTGCGAAAAAACAGATATACTCTTGTTTATTACCATTTCTAGGAAGCATAATAAACAAGAAGCTATAACATTCCCAACAAAGTGTCTACCATGGTTGTGCAATAAATTATCAAACGAACACACTCTTTGTAATCCACAATCATAAAAATCCACTTAGCGCATTCCAGTTCTCGAAGGAAACATTGAAAAGCATAATTATCAAAATAGAACGAATTACTCTAACCTTACACAAATATTTGTTCGCAACATAAGGGAAATGACTAAATAGCATGCTAAGTTCAATCTTACAACCAATTGTCCAACAACACCAACAACAACGCAGTTACATGATTATAATAACGACAAATCAACGGAAATTGTCCAATGACGAGAGGAAATTCACGACAATAAGATGACCTAGGACATGGAGCTACGGTTGTTCTAGGACATGGTAAATCCAGGCCTGCAGGTACTCCGGATCATCCTTCACGGCACGGAATAACTCCCTCCTGGACGGTTGTGCCAAGGTATCAGCAAGCTTGATGTACGCTGCAGGGGGGAGGGTAGGACATGCTTCTCGCAATTCCCGATAGGCATCACGGGCATCTTCATCCTCTTTTCATCGTTGCACACCTATCCTCTCATGTATCATGTCCATGACATGCTACATGTTCGGAGAGGGATCGCCGCCGCCACTTTTCCTACGCTTGGATCCTGATGATCTCTGTTTTGCATAACTAGTGACTGGTGGGGTAGATACTTCATCGACATCATCACCGTCGCTTTGGACTTCATTATTCTGGTCGATGATCTCCTCATCAATCCCTCTTGATGCCATAGTAGCACACGAGGAGCTTGCATACCTCCCAGTTGTTGTGCCGCTCCCGATGATGTAGGAAACCTCCTCAAAGTAGAGGAATGGATGCCTTTTGTACTTGCGTAGTGCATCGGGCAGCTGCAAAACTTCAGATAATTAACACCTGAACTAGACAATGAAGTAGAAGTTTACATAATAAGTCCAAAGTAACATCTACCTCCAACCAAGCAAGCTCATCAGGTGCAATTGGACGGTTGGTGAGGTTATCCCACCCCCAACTAGACTTGTTCCTCAATGTAAGATAGGCAGAGTGCCCCATTTTGAAGATCTTCCAACGGGACTGGATTTGATCCTTTGCAAAGCGAAGACCTGCTAGTTCATTAAATTGTTGCACGATCCCATTCCACCCAGCCGTTGTGAAAGTCTTTTCAGATCACTGATTTTTGTCACGAGCCTCCAGCATACACTGCACCAAGATCCTATCCTGCATCGCATTCCAGTTCGACGCCCTCCTGGCTAGAACTGGTTCGCGTCCACTACAATCCGCCACATCCTTCCCCTTACCATTGGGGGCCATGACTTCTGAAAATTTAGCACGTACATTCATTGCATCCAAGATATTTGCTACTGAGTAAATCAACAAAGGTAAAGACATCATGTCTTCCTTGCAAAACGACTAACAAAAATATTGCTCAAAAGAGGGGGACATCATTGCACGCGCTCAGTTATAAAATTTTTCGTGAGAGGTGCTAAGATAAAGCTTCAATGCACCGTGTGGCTCATCATAGTGAATCATGACAACCAGCGTCATGACATCATACCACATTTATTCAACCAGAGGGGGAACATCATTGCACGTGCTCAGTTACAATTTACTCATCATAGGTGCTCGGAGATATCGTCATTGCACCTCAGCAAACATCGTATTGATTCCAAACTACCATCATGACACGGCTTAGCACTTGTAAAGATGGCATGCCCTCATAGCACGTAAAGCAACATACTTTTTTTAACAAGAAGGGTAACAGTATTGCACGTGCTAATATATAACTTGGTCGTCACAGGTGCTCAGAGAAATCCTCACTGCACCTCAGGAAACGTCATCGTGATTCACAAGAACCATCATCAAAGGACGAAACAATTCTAGAGATGACATGCCCTCATAGCACCTTATGTAACAAAGAGCGGGAACATCATTGCACGTGCTCAGTTACAATTTGGTCATTTTAGGTGCTTGGATTATTTTCTTCATTGGACCTCAGCGAGCATGTACTGCTTTATGACTCATCATCATTGCACGGCTCAGCATTTGTAAAGACACAATAGCGATGTCTTGCAAGGCATATGCATCACGGAATGAGTTCAGGTGGTAAAAGTGCATCACTGCTGCTCCGCATTGTCGTCATTGCATCTTAGACACCACCATTGGTGAACTTTTATTATTCGTCGAACGAGTGAGTTACATGACAATAAAAAAGATGACCTAAGTCCACGCCTTTTACATGTTAAATCATTGCTTGTCCGATCCGTACATAGTTCAAATGAATTGAAAAGCATGAAAAAAATTCTCAGGTAAGGAAGATGAAATCAAGAAAAACTTTTCAATGAATGAAATCCTTCATCACAGGTGCTCAGAAATTCGCCATTGCACCTCAGGTGATAATATCAACAATGCCAATTCGTGAGACAGCGTGATCACATTCCAAACCCGGTAGGGCGAATAAACATCTTACAATCCATATAATGAAGATGAATTGATTCATATTCTTTCACGAATATAGCAAATACAAGCAGCAACATTGAGTCCATATCTGCGAACGTTGCACAATCACTTTAAACTCGCCAGGACTAACAATAAGCACCTAAGCATGAGTTAAATCCACCACCATCACCGATCGAATTTGTCGGAACAAACCCGTATACCACCATAGAATGAAAGAACAATGCGCATACACCAACAACCATATAAAGCTTTCACATGAACAAGCAGATGAGTAATACAAAGTCGAGATCCAAATGTCCCGGTGAAGAACAGAGCTTCTGCAGGACCAAAGAAGAACCTCAACACATATACTCACTGCCTCATGTCACGCGATGAGCCACAGATGAGTAAAAATCTGACCTCCCTCATCCAGGTGACAAAAGCCAGAGTATAATCCGCATGTACATGAGCTCCACCACCAACATCAACGTTATCATGCCGAGCATATAAAAAAAGGTCCTAACGATCCCAAAATAAGTCTGATATTGAACCGAGAAGGTATCGAACGAAAAATCCATGGAGAAGGTTGACATCCATGGAAGATGATGCAAGAACAGACAAAACCATACTTCAATCCAACCAACATTGACATCAACAAGCCACCAATGATGTGAAGAATCTCTACGCCCAAAATCCGGACAGCAACGATCAAACCCAAATCTCCCAAACAATCGGAAACCACCCACAAACTCAAGCCCCAATCGAATATCCCAACTTCTTGACGGCCATCACGATCATCGTAGAAAAAATACGAAGCATCGGAGCAACGGAGAAAGCAGAGTACATCTGGAACAAAAGATCGTGGGTCTAGGGTTACCTGGGAGGTGGATTCCAAACCGAGTTCTCGCTTCGATCGGAGAGAGATCATGCAAGAGAATGCTAAGCTCAAGAACCACTTTAAATCTCCAGTCAACCTCCGATCTCCACCTCATCCTTCTCAAGTTGGACACACGAGAGCACCTGGAGTCGGATGAAGAAACCATCGGGAGGGGATTTGGGGGAAAGGGGGAGACCTCGAAGGGGAGGATCGACAATCAATGCAGCCAATAGGATTGATGGGACGATTCCCCATCTCGTCCTTCGAGCCTGCACTACACGACGCACATGGGGAGCCAGCTTTTGGAGGATGGCTTTGGGCAGGAAAAGCCTCGGTTTACCCCACTCACAATTGCGGGTTACCAACATTTTGCAAGGGTAACCTGATACCCGAACGACCCTTAAGGATTTAAAGGACAGTGTAGTTGAGATACAAAAATGAGGGAGTCATATTATTTTGCTAAAATTAGTGCTTGAAGAAGAAATCCCAAATATTATCTCAGTTTATATACCACAAACTAGTTTAGAGGAAAGGATCAAATGAGATTTTTAGGAGGATTTAAATAGGATCATGCAAGGAATCCCACACATGAAGATAATTGTCATAGGTGGAAATTTCAGTGGACACGTGGGAAAGGATGCTTCAGAGTATGCTAGTAATAATGGAGGGTCATGGCTCTGTGGTTAGAATTGAAGAGGGAAAAGTCTTTCTGGACTTTCTAACAACTTATGACCTTTTAATGTCAAATACTCTCTTCAAGAAGAGGGGGGCATTTAATTATTTATAATAGCCGACCAACTAAAATACTGATAAATTACTTTGCAATGGGAAGACAAGATCAGTTGTGCCGCAAAGTCTGCAAAGTAATCCCGGGATAGAGCTCGACATCTCAACATTGTTTTAGTAATGGACGTGGAAAATAAAAGGGTTGGTAAAGAAAAGGATGGTTTCCAACACCATTAGAACTAGATGATGGAATCCTCAATTGAAGCAAGCAAGCTTCAACGAGAAGGTTTTAGAAGACTTGTCTTGGGAATGTAAACAAAATGCAAATGAGATAGGCAGTAGCATTTTCTATCAGTACGTAGGCAAATAGATGTAAGACAAGTCTAAAGGAGGAGTTTTAGGTCAAGTAAAGGCTTAGTGCTAGAGTGTGAGGGTGCAAGAGAAGCTTAAAATTAAAAGAGATTGCTTTAAAGCTGTGTATAAGGATAGAATAGAGGAATCTATCATAGACTATAGACTATTGAAATTGCTCACATGTTGAAGGGAATGATGGAGATTTATATAGCTAAGAGGAAGGACCTTCATATAATTTTTATTGATTTAGAGAAGGTTTATGATTCAGTTCTATGGGAGATCTTATGGAGACACTACAGAAAACACTAGAATTTACGTCCAAAAAATGGTCCCAAAATGGATGCAACTTGGTCCCTACATATTTGTATTTGCAGTTGTCTCTACCCCACCTCTGAACTAAGAACAACCAATGTAAATGCAATATAATATAGATGCCTTACGTCATCCATTTGTACGAGCGAAAAATGAGAATTATAAGATGTTCGTAAAATATTTAATCATCTACGTTGATCGGGTATTTACGTATATTTAGCTAGTTTATAAGGGGAGATGAAGCTATGTTACCCTAAAATTATGCCTCAGTGTTTATTGTGATTGTTTTTGGGATTCTACCTGCAAAAAACAGGTCTTCCACCTTCACACATCAAATTTCACAATCATTGGACCAAGATATCTCATCCCATAACGAGTATGATAGTTTTGTGTAAAAATAAAAAATATAATAAATTAGGAAGTGATGAAATCTCCCCATGTGTTCCACATGCTACCCGTAGTGCAGGGCCACCCACCCTCGGTGTGGAAGGGACACACACAATGTAAATTTGTTCTATGTGATTTCGCATGTAGTTACATTTTTGACCTAATTATCTACCTAATTAGAAATTAATGTGTCAAATATTATCACATTAAATAAGTCTTTATGTGACAGATAAGTTGTCACAAATATGAATTTTAATGTGGTACATATGGTAACATATGGTCACATGGATAAATGTATATACACATGTGTACATACACAGATATACATGCATGCATGCATACATACATACACACATATACATACACATATATTATGCACACACATACATTCAAGAACATAATTACTTAATTACATTCATAAATATGCATACATATACATACACACGTACATATTATACACAAACAAACACACATGCATACATTCATACGTTTGCATACATACATACATGCACATATATGTATACATACATACATATACACACATATACATACATACTTTTTGTTGAAAATTCTCCACATGCACACATACATATTATATGCACACGTACATTTACGAACATGCATAAACATACATGCATAAACATGCTTGCTTACTTACATTCACAAACATACATACATACATATAGACACGTACATATTATACACACACTTGCATACATTCATACATATACATACATACATACACATAAGTACACACACTTACATACATACATATATGCATACATACATATATATACATACATAAACATACATACACATTACGTTTTCTTTTGAATATGCTCCACACACATACATACATATACATACACACATATACATACAAAGTTATACATATTTTTTTTTGAAAATGCTACACACATACACATACACATACATATGTATATACAAACATACACCTACATATACACATGCATATGCATACATATATACATACATACATCTAACAAGCTGGCCATGATCTTAGCTAGCTTTAAATACTTCTCTACCCCATCTCTCTTACTCTCACTAACGACTCTAGGGTAGATGATGACACAAAGCATGCATTAGAAAAAATAAATTATGAGATCTGTTTAAATAAGGGGTATCACAAATTTAAATTTAAAGTTTGTCAATGATTATTCAAACACTTTAGAGCATGCATCATTGATTTGAACATGGTGTGTTAAAAATTAACGGGTCCAAACGCAAAGCGTGCATCATCTTGAGAGCATCTCCTTATGTAATCAAACATAAACATACATGCATTCATAAATAATACCTAGTCATTCACAAACATGCTCAAATTAAAATAAATACATGTCTACAACAATAATCAAGAATAACAATGTAATTTTATTTTTCTTATACTTCCTAGTTATTTCATCAAACATGTAGAGTGTGAAAAAATCAACATATATCTAAAAATAATAAAAATTATTGAATAATAAAAAGAAAAGAGACAGAGATATACCTAAAGTCAAGTCGGGTGCGAGGAGGAGGCGGTGACAGATCGAGGTGCTCATCGAGGAGGAGGATGAGGTGGCGGTACCAAAGAACTGCTTTCTGGGGGGGAGGAGGAGGAGGGAAGATGGGGGCAGAATGGAGAGGAGGCAGATACGTTCAAAGGAGAGGAGGAGGAGTAGGAGATGTTGGCGAAGGTAGAGAGCGGGGGGGAGGAGGTGGAGGTTGGGGGAATAGAGGAGAAGGTTTTGGAGTTTTGGGGGAAGAGGGAAATGAGAAATGAGAGGGAAAGCGGGGGACGGATTGATGAATAGGTGATTTATCATGTTTTCATAACTTTTGTTGAGCAAAAATCAGGTGTAATCAGTTGCATTTTTTCTTGATTTAATGCATAATTTTTATTTCATAATTTTTACTCTTATTACATTCAAAATCTTCTACGAATGCATAGCATTCCTTACAATATGAATCAAAGAAAAAAGTTTTGCATTAATTAAGTCTTCAATAAATATGGGATCCAAGCTCATATTGAAGTTTCTAGCCATTTTTCTTTTTTTATTTTTTTATTTTCTTTAGAAGCTCTTCAATCCTCTCCCTTCTTCATTTGCAAAAAAAGCTACACGACAAAATAGTTGATGCCAGCCTAAAGGCACCATTTTCAGAAAAATAAAAATATAATAAATGAGGGCGTTGATGTCAGCATCCGGGGGGATGTTGTCAGCCCCCTTCTTCCTCAAGCCGACGCCTGACACTGCCCCTTCTTCTTCCTCTCATGCGCAACTGCCAACTCATCTTCCCCCGTCATCCCGCCAAGCACCAACGGTGGTGCCGCCACCCCTTCCTCATCGACCACCAACCGTCACCCCCTCCCCTTCTCAAATCCGACTACAAATAGCGGAGGAGGGAGGCCAAAGAGGAGGACACATCACAAGGATTTAAGCCCCAAGAACCCAACATGGGGCTCAGCCCCAATCGATCACCACCACCATCGAGCGCAGTCCCGGCTATCGTACTCTACCTTCGAGAACTCCTCCTCCTCTCCCTCTCTCCCCATCGTCGCTTTGCTAGGAGGAATCAACTCATCAGGGATTGTGGGCCGAGGCGATCTCGGAGACCCATCATGCCATCTCGTCGAATACAATTTTTGGGAGCTTCGTCTCCTCCACCTCCACCAGATCCTCTCCTTCGCGTATCTGCTCTGTCACGACCATCACGACCTTCGTTATGCTCCAGCAAGAGGCGCTCCTCTAGTTTGTCGTTCTTCGCCAAGCATGGCCACCTTCATCGCTGAGAAAAAAGAAGGGGCTCCAGGGAACCCTTCATAATTTTTGTTTTCTTTTGGTTTTTTTAGCATTTTGGACCTTTTGTAATTAGTTACAACTTTGATCTATTTGTGCATTATCCGGATTGATGACTTGTTCGACCAGTAAGAAACACTATTATATTATTTAATTTTCTAAGAAAGATTTGCGGTCAGGTTATCATCAGCTCAGAATAAAGGATGATCTTACTAAAACCGCCCGGATATATAGTGCGAGATATGGGCATTATTATCCATACATCCTCCTTGCATTTATGCCGGAGAGGTAGCCAGTGCTATGGGCTTTGGCTTATGTGGATCAAAAATGATGAATGGGATTGTGGCACTCCACTCGCCGCCAATGCGGAGGGATGCCTTAGAAAAGAATGGAAGGTTGCTTCGCTCCGCTGGATGCGGCGGATCCCAGAGGAGAAGCTCGCTCTTTACCCGAGAATTCCAGGGCGCAAAATCCCGGTGGTTGCCTTTCCCCTCAAACTCTACCTTCCTCTGCTTGCCGCCAGGCTCTTGTCCAGTAACCTACTAGTTATAGAGGGAGCGCGTTTATCATCAGATAGAAAATCCTTGATGCAGGGGGCGGGAGGCCAGACAACCAACCATTGCGGAAAGAGGGGGGGTAGGGGAGCATGATCGAATTCCACAGTTGGCTCTTTCCCTCGTCTGCTTCAGTGATGAATAGGAAAATGCCCTTCAAAGCTATTTGAATCAGAAGAGAGCCAATACGGAGTAGGAACAGCTTCCATCCCTCTTCTTCAAAAAAGAAAAAGAGTGGGGTTTTTGCTTCCTGCCTTTCCCCCGATTCGATCTGCTTTGCTCTCCTGTTCTGACCCTTGCCCGTACTCATGCTTCTTTTCCGTGGTCGGTTGACCCCTGGCCTAATAATGCCTTGCCTTCTCTCTCACCTTCTTTCTGATAGTTAGCTTTGCGCAGGAATCATGCCGGCTGCGGCGGCGATCGATATCCAATTCTGTTATTTTATTCACTATGAAAAATATGTTATTTAGTCCTTTTTAAATATTTTTAGTCAGTTTTCTAGGGATATTTATGCAATTTCATAAATTTTGCTCCTTTTGTCCATAATTTGTCCAATATTTTTTTAATGTAAAAGTCAAAATTTCAATTAAATCCCGATGCTTTTTATGATATTACAATAATGCCCTTAACTCTGTTTTTATTTAGATTTAAGCCCTTGATCTTTTTGGAAAATAATAAAATTCATTTGTGACCTTAATGGTGTTTAGAATCTAATTATATAGGTTTCAATTCATTTTAGGTGTTCCAGAAATAAAAAAAATAATTTAATTTGAAGTAATAAAGTCAAAAATATTATTGTAAATTTGAATTAAATCACATAAAATATCCGAGCCGCTATGGATCAACCCTCTACTTGTCCTATTTATTATTTGATATATCTTGGCTTGTAGTTGAATAAATGTTATTTGAAATATCTCAATTTCTATGTATACGCATGACACTAAAAATCACATTTTAGCACACCTAAAATCACGGTTATCATTTTGGCATCGTTATCGGGGACTCGGTAATTTTACGAAGTATATTTTGATATTTTGATTTTTTTATTTTAATATTATAAGCTAATTTCATATGTCTTTCATTTCAGGTAAAAAAATCAAAAAAGGGTGGATCTCTTTCTTATTCTCTCTTATTATATATAGCTCAAATTCTAAATCCAGCAAGTCACACATTGTAAATCATTTCAACCACTTAGTTATTTTTAGGTGTTTTTAGGGGTGTAAATGAGCCGAACCTGAGCGAACCAATCCAGACTCAGTTTGGTTCGTTTAGCATACTTTCATGCCCGGGTTCGGTTCGGCTCGATAAAATGAAAACTGTAATCAGGTTCGGTTCAACTCGGGTAAGGTTCGTAAAGGTTCGGTTCGACTCGTTAAATGTTCATTTAAGAATAAATGTTATGCAAACGTTTCTGTTCAAAGGGAAAACCGCAGCCGCAGGGGAGGGTTTTGTGGGGTTTCGGGAATAGGGAATATGGACATAGGGAATGTATGGCTGGATGGGTTTGGGAAAATAAGTGAATAGCTCTTATGTTAACATAAAATGTATTTTTTTCCCTTATATATACAAAATATATATGTATGTATATATACTTTTATATATGTATATGTGTATATAATCGAACTTTTAACGAGCCGAATCTGAGCGAACCTATGTTTTTGAGGTTCGGTTCGTTAATTTAATGCACGAGGTTGTGATGCCACTACCGATACGAGGGTTGCAAATCTAACTACGACACCTAGACATAGAAGCAGTCATACGAGACTTCTGCCCTATTATATACTGACGGAATATCAAAGTAGAGGGAGGGGAAGAGAGCAGGTGGAGAGGATTCGACCCAGAAAGCGAGGAATGAAGATTCGATGAAGCTCAGCTGGTAGGAACCCTCTATAATACCCACATCTCAGAGAGATCTGACCACGGAAAGGGAAAGCTAGACTGGCATTACAATAGTGGCCGATACGAAGTGACACGAAAGAGGCTCAAATCAAGAAATATGGATAACCAAGAAGAATGAGGGGCGGAAAAGTCTATAGCTCGGAATCGAAGAAAGGGGAGGATGCGGAGACTCGTCAACCCAAATGAAAGAAGGCCGAAAAGGTGGAACATCATTCCATTATTCCCCTCCGGAGCGCCATAAGGTCCTATATCGGGTGTGGATCTTTCATTTGACTCATTTATTCTGTCTATATATGGCGTTGCCTCTTCCGCGCATGAAGATAATGACCCAAGGGAGCTTATGAGCCCGGGGACTTTGTTTGAGCTTGTGACACCCATGATCTCTGATACTCAGCAAATCGACTAATGCAAATTAGATTATCATTTGAAATACATATAACAACAAGATAATAAATGAAATGTAAACTGCAACATTCATACATTCACATTTATTATATTCATCAAGTCCATGTCCACAAAATAAGATACATTATATAAGTATAAAATGTGTAGCAGAAGTTCTCCAGATATTTTATTACATTTTCTCTCAAAGAGAACAGGAAATAAGGTGGAAGCAAATAAATTACTCAACGTATTATGCACCCTGCTAGTGCAAATGTAACGACAGAAAGTCCAATCTACCCAAAAGTCGCTACTGATGCGACTGTTGCTCAGCTACATCTGTTGGGTTCACACAAGGGTAATGTTATGAGCAATTACCATGTAACGAGGCAAATATAATAATAACTAATGTAGGGGTAAGCAAGGCATGTGTACTCAATTCTATCTAGTGACATATGCATATATTGTGAAGCCTGAATTGCAAGTTATTCTAATTTACATTGGATCACAAGTTCACTAATTTTATTTATTGACTTAATAATCACTTGAGGACTATCACATTGATCTTGATATTTCCAGTAGTTGGTTAGAGTTACAACGGTATGCAGTTGCAATTTTTTGATATCCGATCGCAGATCATTTCTCATAGTAATTTAGCACATGTAAGTACGCGACTCGTAGACCTCCGGTCAAGGACCCATATTCAACTAGAACATGATAAGATCATAATCTTGATTTCTCCAACTTCAAATCACGTCCCATAATACCTCTCACAATATTATTACTCAAAACAGAATTTGATGCAGCCATGTCTAGTTCTACTCCAAGTCCTAATATCGTGTATAAGTGTGAAACCAAGAACGTCAACCACACCACCTGCCAACTCTGTCGATGACTCCAGATATAACTGGGTTGTTAGGTGCAATGTCATCCAATTCTTCCATTGGGGTAGTAGCCTTCACGGCATCTACTAGGGGCCTAACGATGCATGCCCAATCCCTTACAATGCTTAAATCCATCTACCCATTCATTGTGATATCTTGCTCATAGGACGATAATAATAAGAACCACCTTTATTGAACTTTTATCTAATGATCTATTGGTAGTTAAATTGTTTGGCATACTCAGTGTACTCATACATATGGTATTACTTTTCCTGGCCATATCTCATTTACTCAATGACTTACTTGTTGATCACTGTACGCAGACATATCTCAAAAGCACAACTACGATCTTATTAATGAAAATTATCCTTCATAATATAATTCCATCAAATCATTTTTGTTTTCCACCCTCATTTAAATATTATATAGTTCTAATATCTTTCCCACATGAGCTATATAGAACATGAAATTCATATGTCACCAGATATATATCTAATATGATTATCCATCATTAACCTACCCGTTCTCTGATACGTAATTGAAACATGGATAAAATAACAACTATGAATAAAATTTTATTGTTTGCACGAGATGAATAGGGTAGGGTCCTAATTAAATGAGAAAAATGTATAATCACAAATTGGTTACAAACGTTGCATGTTTCTTAACCGTTGATATTCCAACTAAATAACATCAATCTTTGACTAATATGACAAGCTTTCTTTAAATAAAACGCAAGCTAGTATTCACCTCATTGATACACGATGCTCATTTCTTTTTTTTAAATAGGTGGTCTAAATGATGCCACGTGTAGTAACAATAATAGAATAGAATTCTTATGAGCTATAATGAATGAAGAGATTAAGATCTAATGGTACTCGATCCTAATGAATAAATAGGCTTATGAATTCAATGTATGGTAATTAAAACAAAAGGAAACGTCAAGTGAGAAAAGAAACAACATCATCCTTCCAAATGACACATTCAATGCCTTCTATTATTGATGTACGTCAAGTGAGAAAAAATGATTTAAGCTCAAAGAGATATATAATACATTTGAAAAGGATGTTACATAAGCTTTTATTGATGTACAATGAATTTAAATAACCATAAATAGACTTAATCATGTACTTGAAATTGAGGATCATATTAGGATCATTGATCGATTCATGTGTAGAGATCAGATATCAAGATCCACGAATTGACACGGCAAATTATAAAAAGCTTTCATGGTTATTAATCATCATCACAACTCACATCATGTTGCAAAATAGATCCTAAGTATCTAAAAGAGTCTTTCTTTTGAATGTTAGATTCTCCAATCCTCACCTTGATTAATTCACCACTGCTTCCATAAAATGTGCACTCTATATATTTAGTATTAGTGGTGCTTATACGAAATCCTTTAGTCCCTAACACATGTCTCCAAACTTCAAGCATCTCATTTACTCCATCTTTAGTCTCCTCAACCAACACAATATCATCGACAAACAATACACACCGAGGTGTCTCATCTTAAATTTGACTTGTCAATTCTTCCATAATCAAAGTAAAAAGAAATGGACTCAAAGCTGAACCTTGATGCATACCGATGTTGATCGAAATAGTCAGTCTTCCCAGATTGTATCCTTATATAAGATGGAATAACGCCATACACATCCTTTATAAGGTTAATGTAGAGGATATGCACTTGTTTCTTCTCTAAAACTCTCATTACAAGAAATTGGACATTTAATGGGTACAGTTTTGCGTCCACAGGTGGCCAGTTCTGGATGCAATACATTTGCATCTCCAAGGCTGCCACCAACGAATGCAAATCGATTGAAGACTTTATTTTAAAACCTATGAGCATATCTCGCATCCATATGTGGACGTAAAAGTATGAGAGCACGTGAGAGCACTGATGGATGCAACTGTGAATACAAAACCTGCAAAAAAATTGGGCAGAACGCCGCCCTCAATCTTGGCTTATATTTGGATAAATTTTATCTTAAACTTCTTGGATTTCATGTGTGTGTACAATGACAGTAAAAATCATATTTTAGCACACCAAAAATCATGGTTTCGTTTTGGGCAAGTAGAGGGTAGAGCATCGAGACTCAGGTATTGCATAAATTTTTTATTTTATTTACAAAGATATTTTTGACTTTATTGCTTCAAATTAAATTATATTTTTCTTTTTATTTCTAGAAATCTAAATGAATTAAAACCTATATAATTAGATTCTAATCATTAGGATCACACATAAATTTTAGGGATTTTTGATATTGTGGTGAGTTTTTAAATTATCAGGGGCATTTTATGTAATTTTTTTGAAAAGTTTAGAGGCTTAAATGTAAAGAGTTAAGGATATGATTGCAATATCATATAAGTATCTATACATAACTGAAAATTGACTTCTAAATTAAATACATATTTAGCAAATTGTGGACAAAAAGAGCAAAATTTATGAAATTATAGAAATTCTCCAGAGGACTGAAATGAAAATATTTAAAGAAAGAATTAAATAACATAATTTTATAATAAATAAAAAAAGTACGTAAATTGTATAAAATAGATCAGAATTTTAACTAATTGCAAAAAGATCCAAAATATTAAAAAAACTAAAAGAAAATAAAAACTGTGAAGGGTTCACTGGAGTCCCTTCTTTCTTCCTAGCAACGAAGGTGGCCGTTCTCAGTGGAGCATTCGAGCTGGAGGAGGAGTGACCCCTTTTGGAGCTTGACAAAGGTTGTGATGGTCGTGACGGAGCGGATGCACAGAGAGGCAGAGCTGGCGGGGGTGGAGGAGCAGAAGCTCCCAAAAATTGGGTTCGACGAGATGGCGTGATGGGTCGGCGAGGTCGCCTCAGCCCAAACCCGCTGATGGGTTGATTCCTCGTAGTGGAACGATAGTGGGAATAGAGGGCAGCGAGGAGGAGTTCTCAAATGTGGTGTACAACAATAGGAGTTGCGCCCGGTGGTGGTGGTGATCGATTAGGGCCGAGCCCTAAGTTGGGTTCTTAGGGCTTAAAGCCATGTGATCGATGGAGTCCATTCTTTCTTCCTAGCAACGAAGGTGTCCATTCTCAGTGGAGCATTCGAGCTGGAGGAGGAGCGACCCCTTTTGGAGCTTGACAAAGGTTGCGATGGTCGTGACGGAGCGGATGAACAAAGAGACAGAGCCGGCGGAGGTGGAGGAGCAGAAGCTCCCAAAAATTGGGTTCGACGAGATGGCGTGATGGGTCAGCGAGGTCGCCTCAGCCCGCACCCGCTAATGGGTTGATTCCTCGTAGTGGAACGATAGTGGGAATAGAGGGCAACGAGGAGGA
Organism: Ottelia alismoides; assembly: GCA_037367405.1. Taxonomy (NCBI): domain Eukaryota; kingdom Viridiplantae; phylum Streptophyta; class Magnoliopsida; order Alismatales; family Hydrocharitaceae; genus Ottelia; species Ottelia alismoides. The sequence continues at coordinate 1,231,952 of JAZKJV010001550.1, forward strand.
GTTCTCAAATGTGGTGTACAACAATAGGAGTTGTACCTGGTGGTGGTGGTGATCGATTAAGGTCGAGCCCTAAGTTGGGTTCTTAGGGCTTAAAGCCATGTGATGGGTCCTCCCTGTTGGATGCCTGATAAATCCACATTTCATCATCTTTATTCTATCATTTTGGCCTCAAAAACCCTGGTAAATGTGTGTAAATACCCTTAATTAGTGCGTCTTAGCATTCATGCATGCGCGTGTAAATAATGTATGAAATACTATTTTTAAAGCCAAAATTATAGAATAAAGAAAAGAAAAGAAAAATAATAAAATATTGTAAATATTTTATGACCCGAAACCCCGAGACCTAGGCATCTCGATGAATAGGTCGACAAGGAATAAAGTAAGGGGAGATAAGGGCCAGAATACAATAAAGATTTTATTCATTCTTTATTCATTTTAGGACCTATTTTTGGTTTCACTGTTTATACTTCAAATAAAGAAACTTTGTACATGAAAGTTGTAGATAATTAAATAAAGAAAAATACAAAATTTATTTCACCCAAAAATAATGTACAGATAAGAAGTTATGATCTGAATAAAAGTTCATAATCCCAACTTCCCAGACCCGAATCTCTCAGATAAAAACTCGAAATATAGCAAAATCACCTGTTATTGTATATAATTTTAAATAAGCTATTTAGTAAAGATGGTTTCGCATTTGGCGGGGCTACAGTTTGAAAGTTGAGTTTTTGACCCCTATTGTATACCTGTACAGATTTAAATATTCAATTTATTCATTATTCATTATTTTCATAATTTTGTATTTTTATAATTTTTTAAATATTACTTATAATATATTTGTACATTAAAATTAGAATAAAAACACAAAGGAAACATAAAATAAAATACTTGTATATAACTTACATAGGTATAATCCCTGTATATATACCTAGATAATTCATACTTCTATTTTATTAAGTGTACAAAATACATCATAAAAATACAATAAAAATATATTCAATTGTATATAAATATTTTATAAATTTATAAAATAATAAACAAAATAAATAAATCGAATACACAAAAACAAAAATAAATTAATAAAATACATAGATATATTTATACCTATATAGGCTTAAAAAGGTAACTTGTAATTACAAACCTCATAAAAAATTAAAAATCATATTAAAATACCTTATAAAATAACAAATACTTTTTATTTAATAACCAAAAATTAATTAATTCATTTTCTATTTTTAATTAAATTTACAAATGTTTTTTTCAGGATTTTTCATGGTTGGTCAACGTGGACCAACCAGGAGGTCTAGAGAGTTGACCGGCGAGTCAACTCTCTGACCCTAGCTCCTGTAGCTTTGTCAGAACTCGATTTTTTGTCCCATTTCATGAATTTTTCGAGGTCAATCCTTGCACCATCTCATGATAGTCTCTTCACGACTTTTGTGCCTCGTTCATCGATCTTTCACGCCCTATGATCGTCTCGAGAGTTGGAGCCGTGATTCGAGCAATCTCCCTCGATCTTTTCAGTCGTTCGTCAACCCTTCAAATGGACACCCTCCGTTTCATTCGAATTTTTGAACCCCTCAATCCCAGGTTTAGCTCCTGTTTTTGTGCCTAATAGCTCAAGGAATGTGACCGCTTCCTTTTCAGAGCATCAGGCTGGTCGAGCGACGCTCGAGGAGGCTCCACCACCTCCGACGATATCCTTCGCCGTTGAGGTCCAACCTCTGGTTCCGACCATCGAGTATACACCTTTTCCCCCTCATTTCTCCCCCCTCATCTTCCCTGTAGTCCTAGGAATGTGTAGCCACCCTTAGATTCGACTTCCATCCATTTGATCAACCAATCAGATCCCTCGCCGGAGCTCGCTCCGGCTTCACTTCGCATCGCCACTCCTCGCCGCTATTCCACCCCCGCAGGGTCCAAGCACTTTGCCCTGGACCCTCTCACACTTTTCTGCAGGTCTTTGGGACTTAACAAGAGCCTGAGGCTCGTTTTGTGCTCTCGTCGGAGGTTCCTGGAGCTCACCATCTCCGCCGCCTCCTAGCGAGAGCCTCGCCGTCACCAAGGTCTTTTGGAGTCACAAGGAGCAAGCTGAGGACCGTAGGAGGAGCCTAGGCCTTTCCGCACCCTTCCAGACCGCCGGAGGACCGAGTTCTAGCTCGGGGAAGCTCACCCTCACCAGTGTTCTTCCCTGTTCTTGGAGCTCTCCTCTCTGCCATTCGATCAGGCCTTCTCTCTAGATTACACAGCGACCGTTGGATCCTCCTCATTTGCAGCCGTTAATCGTCAACCGAAGATCTAATCATGTCCACTCATCGCCGAAGCGGTATCGACCGTCCAGCGCGCGCCACGCGTTAAGTGGATTCATCGCCACCGTCCATCAGCGCGCAGCGAGGGGTATTTTACGCAGCCACCTTGCTACTTTTTGTATTTAATAGATAATACTTAAGCTTTCATCTGCAGCATTAAAATTTTTGTAATAGTTTTAATTAAACCCTCGCACTTTTCTTTATTGCGATTAGGTCCCTCGCCGCGTCACCTCACGTGCCTGTGCACGTGAGGTGAAGGGCATTTTGCAAGGGACCCCCAGAGTTTCTCATATTTTGTTACAATCCAAGAACTCTTTTATACGTGTAATATTTTTGGCATATTTGCAAGTCAACCCTTCAGGGTTTAGTTAATTGCAGAACAGTCATTCCCATGCGCGTGTGTGCTTTCGCACGTGATTTGGGATTTTTGTACCTATACCCCTGCGGGTTTTGTGATTAATATTTAGTCCTTAAAAGCTTAATTGCAGTATATATTTTGTGTGGAAATTGTATTTGTGCCCTTGAACTTCTCGTATATTGCAAAAATACCCCTAACAAAATGTATTTTCTTTATGTTTCTAGTATTTGTTTCATGCATCTATAAAACTCCAAAAATCACCAAAAAATTACCATAAGTTCATGTTGCATTGTAATTTCACGCCATATTTTTATTTTACATTTTTATTGCATTTTAGGATTTATTAAAAATAAAAAACAAGCATTTTCTCTACTGTTGGCATTATAAAATCCCTAAAAATATAAAAACTCCTTTTAAAAATCCAAAAATAGATTTAGTGTATTTTAGTGTCTTTTATATTCAGACCACAAATCATAACAAAAATATAAAAGAAAACTCCTAAAAATTATAAAACTCTAAAAATCTTCATAAAAATCTCAAAAATCCTATAAAATTCTTAAAAACCTAATTTTTGTCTCTGAATTTTCTTTGTTTTATTATCTTTGTTTTAAAATTGATTTGAGGAATTTTAGAACATGTTTGATATTTTATTTCTCTATTTTTATCCCAGCCTTTTATTTTCTACACTGTTTTCAGTATTTTTGACTTTAAAAATACCAAAAAATAGGAAAATTTTATAAAAAACAAAAAAAACATTAGAAAAATACAAAAAGCACAAAAACACTTTATTTCCCTAATTTTGAGTATTTTTTACCTCTTTTTATCTCTCTCTCTCATCTCTCTTGTATATCTTATTTTAAAGAAAAAGAAAATATAAAAAATTGTAAAATATAAAAAGAAAATACAAAATTAAAAATTAAAAATCAAAATACAAAAATATAAAATTCAAAAAAATTAAAAAAATACAAAAAATACAAAAATTAAAAAACCCACAAAAATTTGCATCTTTGTAGGCATTTGATCACACTATCACATTTTTAGTATCATTGCCCGATCTATCGTGCTTGCTCCATGAGTTCGACACTCTACACATACTTGCACACTATACACACTTATTGTAGAGTTATAATAAATTTTAACTCTGCATTTACTTTCATTGCTTGATTTGATTGTCGTGGGTTAATTATTGACTTAATCGAGAATTACCGAGGGTCGCCGCAGCGACTTTGTCTCCACCTTATGTGATACATTTAGAACCCAGTAATTTTTTATTAATCAAATGGCGCCATTGCCGGGGAGCAACAGCGTATAGATCGTTTTGATACTGATTGTGATTATTTGTTTACCGCTATTGCTTCATTTATTTCCCTTGTATTTGACTTACTTTTTTTGAGCTATCTGACCACCTTCTTTGTTGTCTTTGTGCGAGGTACCGCGGACCGAGGGAGGCATCTTTTCCTAGGCGTCTGGGCACCCACGTGAAGCCGGCTTCGACCTGCTACCCCTGCACGAGGAGGACTTGGAGATTTTGTAGTTTAGATCTAGTTTATTTTCTTGCATATATTTGTGTAACTATTTGTGTGAGAGAGAGACATAATTTGTAACTAAACAGGACATTCAGACACTTCGACATTTCACGAGGTCCAGTGCCCGACGGATTGTTCCCTTGGGGGCCTCGTTTGCTTGCTCGGTTTTCTCGCCGGTTTTTGTTTTCTTCGATTTTCTTTCATCTTGATTCACGAAGGTTTTGGCCCCTAGACTTAGGATTTTATTGTGACTGTGACGTAATTGATTAGGATCTCACATTTTAATACATTAGCATGCGCCTATAGATCGTTAAGTGGATCTAATTAATAACTTACAAAAGAAAAAGCTATTTTGGTCACCTGAGGGATCCTGTGCCGCTAGAGATCGTATATAGCGCTGGCAGGATCCGTTGTAGTGTAATTGATTAGGATCCCACACTTAATATATTTACCTGTGCCTATAGATCGTTAAGTGGATCTAATTAATAACTCACAAAAGAAAAAGCTATTTTGGTCACATGAGGGGTCTTGTGCCGCTAGAGGTCGTATACAGCGCTGGCAGGATCCGTTGTGGCGGACACTGATCGGCATTAGAGACCGAACTCCGACTCCTCTTGTTGACCACTTAGCTATTGTTCTTCTCATGTAGAATTTTTCGTCTAAGGCTGGTTTCTTCGTGCATCATATAGGTAGTTTATTTTATGTCTTTTATTTTATGCGTGGATCACCCTGCATGTAGAGCGTTGGAGCAAGGTACGCATTTCTATCTCTGCATGCATCATTGTGTTTGATCGCGCATTGGCTTTTCCGACTTCCTCCCCCGTTTTATTGGACCTTAAATAACCATGAGATCAGAAAATTCGTCAGGCATTTTCTTTATTTCAGAAAAATACTAAAAATAGAAAATCATAAAATTGGGACTGTTAATGCAAACTTCACCATAAAACTCACCTCATTCTTTCAAAAAAATTGTCTTGAGGAGAGTAACCCCCTCATTGGTTGATTTAACTGCAGCGAGAGAGTGACCCGAACACTAGGATAGAGCCATGCCCGAAACCTTAGTTGACTAACAGTCTTTGGTGAGTCGTTCTCCAGTGAGGATCTCTCTGGTAATCGGTAAAGCGGACCGTGAAGTCCTTAGCAGAGGGAGTTGATCGGGTAGCCAGTAAACGGTCCGCAACTCCTACTGGCTGGGAAAGATCTCATTTGGGATTAGGATAGTCGGCTAGGAGAGTTGGGTTCCCAACAGCTCGCTTAATCGCTCTGATAGATTGATTGATCACCTAACTAAAATTGACAAGATAAACGACCGAACCTTCACGGTCATCAGCTCCGGAGTTGTGTAGGTGAATTGGGGGGTTTATTTTCACATCTTGTTTGCATTTCAGATCTCATCCGCCCTTTTCCAAGATCAAAATGATGGGAAGGAGATCCCTTAGGCCACGTCTGGTGGCACCGCTATCGAGCACTCCTTCCTATTCATCTAGGTCGGCTTTGAGGAGTCCAGACCCACTCTCCGAGCCTGAGTTTACGTCCACCATGTTCCCCCTAGACCACCCTTCTTCTTCCATCAGTCCAGTGGTGTCAGAGTTTAGTGCAGCATAGAGCTCAGAACATTTGACGGCACCTGAGATGGGTTCTTTTGCCTTTGCAGAGACCCAAGACATGGACGACAGGGAGGAACACCCATATGAGCAGAGACCACCACCATTCCTATATGATCAAGCTGCCATCAACAACTCACTGTTAGCATCCATGGAGACCATGCAGAGACAGATCCGAGACCAGGGAGTATTCATGGGTGATATCATGAGAAAGTTGGCATAGATGCGAGAGGGAAGAGACGACAGACCTGAGGGTGGTGGATGAGATATACCAGAAGCAGCAGACGAAGGATGATAACCTAACCAGGAGAGGCTGCCACCGATGACCATGAGGCAGTTGCACAACCCAGCCGCGACCCTCACTCACCGATGGATTCAGCTTCCTCCCATTGTTGGGACCTTTGAACTTCGCCTGCAAACCATCCAGTTATTGTCCATGTTTCACGGGCTAGCCACCGAGGAGCCTCATCTCCATCTGCAGGAGTTTGAGATGATTTGCAGCACTGTCCACGACAGACTGGTGGATGAGGACACAATCAAGATGATTGCCTTCCCATTCTCATTAGCTGATCGAGCAGCCTATTGGCTGAAGCATCTTGGAAGGTATGTCACATCATGGGCACAACTCTGGCGCGAGTACTTGAACAAGTACTATCCACTCGGCCGGACCAACGCAACACGAGCTATGATCAACAATTTCACCATGGTCCCGAATGAGCAGTTCCATGAGGCTTGGGATCACTTTAGAGAGCTCATTGACCGGTGTCCACATCACGATATATCCAAGCCCAATCTGGTTCAGAGTTTCTTCTGTGGGCTGACACCGAAGCTGCAGGGGCTTGTTAATGCCTCTTATGGTGGATCTTACTTCTCCAAGGGAGAAGACGCAGTTTGGGAGATCTATGAGGGAATGGCAGAGAACTCCACAGTCATGGCCCAAGCCCGCGTCTACAGACAGCCGAAGCTCCCACCACAAGTAGTTGGATATCAGAGGATTGCACGCATCGATGCCAATACACACATTCCGTCAGCAGCTGTAGCTCAGGATGAATCCACCGCTGCCGACATGGGGATCATTTCAGAGAAGTTGGATCGCATCGAGATCCTTGAGAAGAAGCAGAGTCAAGGTCTTGACCTTTTGACTAAGACCATGAGTGACCTGAAGACGTAGATTCTTTGCATTCAGGAGGCACAGACGTCCACTCAGCAGCCTCCCAGGTCACGGGCTGATCCCAGCAGTAGCAGTCAACCCAGCCCTCTGCCACGTACCGCTAGATCCATCACATCCAGGAAGAGCTGGTCCAGTAGCTACAGCACTACTCTTTGCCGCTGCCATCTCAGGATACTTGGATGGTGGTCTATCAGCCGGATCAGCCACTGACAGTTATTCCACCACCACCCGTTGAGCAGGAACCATTGATGGAAGTCAATGGGATATGGTACGACCGGTACCCACAACAACCCGGGATTCGTCGCGATCACCCCGGATTCCGTTGGACCACTGGTGGCACCTCATCCCAACAGCAGTCTCCAGCTCAGGGCCATCAGAACAGCCATCAGCAGCCCCAGTATGCCCACCAGCAGTATCAGTAGGGTCCTTAGCCCGTCTATCAGGGACAGTAGTAGAGGCAGCGTCAGTAGTCTCACCAGACATACTCCCAGCTCCCTCCCCAGTACCAGCAACAACCTCATTTCCAGCAGGGGAACACTTCCGATTCTCAGGCACCCGCTTTCGAGAACCCAGCGCTTGATGACCTCGCTCGCTTGCTTTCTGAACAGCATGCATCCTTCTTGCGGGAAATGGATGAGTTCCGGCAGGAGATGAGGGATATCATCAAGGGCAAGGCCGCCATACCTGCACAGATCGAGCCTAATCCGAACAATTTGAAAAGGAAATCTGAGCAGGTACAGTTTACAGAGGATACCTCTCCTAGTGATTATTTGAATGACATGTCTTCTTTGTATGATGTTGATTTTGTGACTACTAGGAGCGGTAGGATGCCAGTCGACGACGCCTCATCCGAGCGACAACCACATGCGTAATCCGGAGCGCCAGATGAGGAGAGAAGCGATGCTGATGCTGTTGATGATGATGATGATGGTGGTGGTGCTGATGCCACCAAGGATGAAGATCCAGATGACGGTGTTGAGGCCATCCCTACCCGAGCCGCAGATGCTAAGATCGTGTGTCGATTTTTGAGGAAAAATATCATTTCACGGTTCGGGGTACCTAGAGTTCTGATTTCAGACGGGGGGTCTCACTTTATTAACGACAAGGTAAAATCCCTTGCAGATGAGTTCAACATTGACCATCGTGTTGCCACGCCGTAGCACCCTCAGACTAATGGTCTTGCTGAAGTATCGAACAGGGAGATCAAGACTATTTTAAAGAAGGTAGTCTGCCCAGACCGAAAGGATTGGTCACAGCTTTTGGACTCGGTCTTGTGGGCCTATCAGACTTCCTTCAAGACTCCATTAGGGACTTCTCCCTTTCATCTCGTCTATGGCAAGCCGTGCCATTTACCTGTGGAAATCAAGCATAAGTCACTGTGGGCAGTTACAGAGTTATTGTTGGATCCCGAGAGTATAGGAGAACATGGGAAAGCAGAGTTGGCAACCCTGGAGGAGTTGAGAGATACAACCTTTTCTAGCAGCCTACAGTATAAGGAAAAAGTGAAGACATGGCACGATTCTCATATTAGCCATAAAAAGTTTGAGCCCAATCAACGAGTATGGTTGTTGGTTCTAGGCTGAAATTATTTCCAGGGAAATTGCAGAGTAAGTGGAAAGGTCCGTATGTGGTCAGGAAGGTACGTGACAATGGTAGTATTGATATATCCGAGTTGTCATCTTCCTCTACCTTTCGTGTTAACGGTCAGTGCCTGAAGCTATATCTAGATCATGATCCACCGACCGTTGACGTTGCCCCCCATTCTTCTGGTATGAGATGTGCTCTTTGACTCATATCATTTGCATCTCATACATGGTTATCACTTCTATCTTCCGTTGTATAGATCCATCTGTCTATATCATTCATTCATTCTTCCGTTATGTCTGCTACACCGTCTTCATATTATGATTTTGCTATACTTAGGACACACCTTGTCCTAAGTATGGGGAGTACACACATTGAGCTGCGGTCTATTCTTTTCTTCTTTTCTTCTTTTCCTCTTATATCTTCTTTTTGTATCAAAAAGGTGTCGCCCCTTGTAGACAGTTTTCTGTACTTAGGACGTACTTGGTCCTAAGTATAAGGGGGTGTGAATCCCGAGTTTTCATTCTTTTCGATCCTCTCCATTGTCTCATCTTCTCGTCTATACTTAGGGATATCTTACCCTAAGTATAGGGAGACAATCTAGTACGATCTGTTCATTCCCACCCTTGACCCTCCCTGCTTTGTGTACAGTCTGTTATACTTAGGATTATTTGATCCTAAGTATAGAGGAGACGGTCGACTTCTCATTCGTTCATTCCTTCATCTCTTATTCATTTATTATTTAGACTTTTCTATACTTAGTACGAGTTATGTCTTCTCTTTTCTCGAGGACATAGCTCAAGTAAGTATAGGGGGATCGTATATGTTGCGTATATACTTTAGGCATAACTCGTACTTTTGTATTTTCTTAATATTATGGCTAATAATCCTTTAAAATTCATTAAAGACCTTAATAAAAAGATGTTTTATTCCTCAAATTCTTTTTGTATGTACTAAGTAAATAAATCAGGTGAAAATGTTTTTTGCAAAATGTTTGAAAAATAGTTTGAAAATCTTTGTGAAAAATATTTTGAAAACTATTCATAAAATGTTTTGTTACATGTTGTCAACCTTTGTAAAACTGCTTGTTTGGAAAACTTTATTTTCTTTGTGTAAAATAAAAGGTTTGAAAAACGATTTGCAAATGGGTTGAAAAATGGTTGCAAAAATATATTTGAAAAATCTATCTATACTGTTTGAAAAACCTTTGCAAAATGATTTTCAAATATGTGTACATGTTTGTAAAATATTTGTAAAAATTATTTTGGACTATAGTTTTTTCAAAATTATTTATAAATGATTTTCAACTAAGTTTGAGGAATATATACATCACACCAAAATCCATTATATCTATACCTATAAAATTGAGCACTTACCCTTGTAAATTCTTAAAATCCACTTCTTGTATATATAAGAAGCATCCCCGTGTAAATATTTGTACCTAGTTTTTAGCCAAAATCTCTTTGTTTTCAAAAATCCCAAAAACATTTGCAAAACTAAAATCCAAAAACATTTGAAAAATCTTTTTGAAAAATACAAAAAATGCATGTGCATCATCTTTTCAAAAATCCACAAAAAGTTCAAAATCTCGAAAGTTGCATCACAAAAATATTTTCTGCATTTGCATAGCATTAGCATTTTTCGAATTGAGTTTGATGGTTGAACAAGTCTAAACAAAATCCGGAGATTGGAGCTTGATTGGACCTTAAAATCTACCTGATAACAGGAACTTTATAGGAACTGGAATTGAGGTACTTCAGGTCTAGTTGACTTAATTCTTTGAGGATCACGGGACTTGGTTCAATGGATTCTTGACTACCTAAGTAGAGTATTTCGGAACACACACACGACTCTTGTTGATAATGACCTAACTTGGACACCTGCACCTTTCACATGGCTCGACTCAGTTGGAGTGGTGAGGAGATTGGATTTGCCGGTATGAGACGTACACAAGTGGAAACACTTGTCCTCCTCTAGGGAGGGAAGTGCACCCCAACCCGTCCAGTGATGAGGAGTTCTAAAGACAGGAGAGTGTGGGTTGCAATAAAGCTTCAAAAGAAGGATGGTCTACTGGCTCAAGAGGAAAAACTCCCTATGTAAATGCTGTTGTATATAGTATTTCAAAAAAAAAACAGAAAGAAAAAGGATAGGCTTGTACAAAAATAAAATGCCTGCAAAAGTATGTGAATATGTTGTATAGTCAATAAGCAAGCTTGAGTTCCAAAGTCATATCATGTGAGCCTGCAGCTGGATGACTTGACTACACTGGTCTTGCATCCTAGGATAGGTATCTACACTGGCTACCGTCCATTCTTCTCTTCACCCCCTCTTCTTGAGCTGGTTGCCACTTGAACTTAGAAGGGAATACTCCGCTCCTCGAGGAAGGAGTTATTGGATTGGGGCATCATTGGGTTGTCATACTGGAGAAGTCAGTCTCTTTGTCATTTCAGTTGGGGAGAGCCACCATCACTTACACTGTACAAGTCAGATTCATAGTCGTAAGAGTTTGCGTATGAGTTGAGATATTTCCGACCTGGCTATTGAGGAGACTTGAACGGAGTTTTGGGATTCTCGAAGGCTGTTGTATTTCAAATTCGATTCCCATTAAGGTTCCGCCCGCACTAAAATTCCAAAGGTCTGACTTAAGATCCAAACTTTGATTTTGTGAAGACAAGTTTGATAATTAAACTTCATCCATCTTTCTTCTTTTTCTTTTCTTTGTTTTTCTTTTCTGCACTTATTGCATAAGTGTTTGCTAGGGACTAGCAAAGGCAAAGTATAGGGGGATGATGAATCCACATTTAATCATCTTTATTCTATCATTTTCGCCTCAAAAACCCTAGTAAATGCGTGTAAATACCCTTAATTAGTGTATCTTAGCATTCATGCATGTGCGTGTAAATAATGTAAAAAATACTATTTTTAAAGTCAAAATTATATAATAAAGAAAAGAAAAGAAAAAGAATAAAATATTGTAAATATTTTATGATCCGAAACCCCGAGACCTAGGCATCTCGATGAATAGTTCGACAAGGAATAAAGTAGGGGGAGATAAGGGCCAGAATACAATAAAGATTTTATTCATTCTTTATTCATTTTGGGACCTATTTTTGGTTTTACTGTTCATACTTTAAATAAAGAAACTTCGTACATGAAAGTTGTAGATAATTAAATAAAGAAAAATACAAAATTGATTTCACCCAAAAAAATCGTACAGATAAAAAGTTATGATCTGAATAAAAGTCAAGAATCCCAACTTCCCAGACCTGATCTCTCAGATAAAAACTCGAAATCTAGCAAAATCACCTTTAATTGTATATAATTTTAAATAAGCTATTTAGTGAAAGTGGTTTCGCATTTGGCGGAGCTACGGTTTGAAAGTTGAGTTTTGGACCCCTATTGTATACCTGTACAGATTTAAATATTCAATTTATTCATTATTCATTATTTTTATAATTTTGTATTTTTATAATTTTGTAAGTATTACTTATAATATATTTGTACATTAAAATCAGAATAAAAACACGAAGGAAACACAAAATAAAATACGTGTATATAACATACATAGGTATAATCCCTGTATATATACCTATATAATTCATACTTCTATTTTATTAAGTGTACAAAATACATCATAAAAATACAATAAAAATATATTCAACTGTATAAAAATATTTTATAAATTTATAAAATAATAAACAAAATAAATAAATCGAATACACAAAAACAAAAATAAATTAATAAAATACATAGATATATGTATACCTATATAGGCTTAAAAGGTAACTTGTAATTACAAACCTCATAAAAATAATGAAAAATCATATTAAAATACCTTATAAAATAACAAATATTTTTTATTTAATAACCAAAAATTAATTAATTCATTTTCTATTTTTAATTGAATTTACAAATGTTTTTTTTAGGATTTTTCCTGGTTGGTCCACGTGGACCAACCAGGAGGTCTGGAGAGTTGACCGGCGGGTCAACTCTCTGACCCTAGCTCCTGTAGCTCTGTCAGAACTCGATTTTTTGTCCCATTTCACGAATTTTTAGAGGTCAATCCTTGCACCATCTCATGATAGTCTCTTCACGACTTTTGTGCCTCGTTCATCGCTCTTTCACGCCCTATGATCGCCTCGAGGGTTGGAGCCGCGATTCAAGCAATCTCCCTCGATCTTCTCAGCCGTTCGTCAACCCTTCAAATGGACACCCTCCGCTTCATTCGAATTTTGAACCCCTCAATCCCAGGTTTAACTCCCGTTTTCGCGCCTAATAGCTCAAGGAAGGTGACATCTTCCTTTTCAGAGCATCAGGCTGGTCGAGCGACGCCTGAGGAGGCTCCACCACCTCCCGCGATATCCTTCGCCGTTGAGGTCCAACCTCTGGTTCCGACCATCGAGGTATACACCTTTTCCCCCTCATTTCTCCCCCTCATCTTCCCTGTAGTCCTAGGAATGTGTAGCCACCCTTAGATTCGACTTCCATCCATTTGATCAACCAATCAGATCCCTCGCCGGAGCTCGCTTCGGCTTCACTTCGCGTTGCCACTCCTCGTCGCTATTCCACCCCCGCGGGGTCCAGGTACTTTGCCATGGACCCTCTCACACTTTTCTGCAGGTCTTTGGGACTTAACGAGAGCCTGAGGCTTATTTTGTGCTCTCGCCGGAGGTTCCTGGAGCTCACCATCTCCGCCGCCTCCTAGCGAGAGCCTCGGCTGTCACCGAGGTCTTTTGGAGCCACAAGGAGTAAGCTGAGGACCGCAGGAGAAGCCTAAGCCTTTCCGTAGCCTTCCAGACCGTCGGAGGACCGAGTTCTAGCTCGGGGAAGCTCACCCTCACCGGTGTTCTTCCCTGTTCTTGGAGCTCTCCTCTCTGACGTTCGATCTGGCCTTCTCTCTAGATTACACAACGACCGTTGGATCCTCCTCATTCACAGCTGTTGATCGTCAGCCGAAGATCTAATCGTGTCCACTCATCGCCAAAGCGGTATCGACCATCCAGCGCGCACCACACGTCAAGTGGATTCATCGCCACCGTCCATCAGCGCGCAGCGAGGGGTATTTTGCGCAGCAACCCCTGCTACTTTTTGTATTTAATAGATAATACTTAAGCTTTCATCTACAACATCAAAACTTTTGTAATAATATTACTTAAACCCCCGTACTTTTCTTTATTGCGATTAGGTCCCTCGCCACGTCACCTCGCGTGCCTGTGCGCGTGAGGTGAAGGGCATTTTGCAGGGGACCTCCCTGAGTTTCTCATATTTTGTTACAGTCCAAGAACTCTTTAAATATTTTTGGTATATTTGCAAGTCAACCTTCAGGGTTTAGTTAATTGCAGAATAGTCCTTCCCAAGCGCGCGTGCTTTCGCACGTGATTTGGGATTTTTGTACCCATACCCATGCAAGTTTTGTGATTAATATTTAGTCCTTAAAAATTTAATTGCATTATATATTTTGTGTGGAAATTGCATTTATGTCCTTGAACTTCTCGCATATTGCAAAAATACCCCTCGCAGAATGTATTTTCTTTATATTTCTAGTATTTGTTTCATGCATCTATAAAATTTCAAAAATCACCAAAAAATTACCATAAGTTCTTGTTGCATTGTAGTTTCACGCCATATTTTTTATTTTGCATTTTTATTGCATTTTAGGATTTATTAAAAATAAAAAAAAAGTATTTTCTCTATTATTTGCATTATAAAATCCCTAAAAAATATAAAAATTACTTTAAAATTTCCAAAAAAATAGATTTTGTGTATTTTAGTGTCTTTTATATTCAGACCACAAATCATAAAAATATATAAAAGAAACTCCTAAAAATTATAAAACTCTAAAAATATTCATAAAAATCTCAAAAATCCTACAAAATTCCTAAAAACCTAATTTTTATCTCAATTTTCTACGTTTTATTATCTTTGTTTTAAAATTGATTTGAGGACTTTTGGAACCTGTTTGATATTTTATTTCTCCATTTTGTCCCAGTCTTTTATTTTCTACACTGTTTTCAGTATTTTTGATTTTAAAAATACCAAAAAAATTAGGAAAAATTTAGAAAAACACAAAAACATTAGAAAAATACAAAAAGCACAAAAACACTTTATTTCCCTAATTTTGAGTATTTTTACCTCCTTTTATCTCTCTCTCATCTCTCTTGTATTTATATAATCTTTATAGCTTTTATATCTTATTTTAAAGAAAAAGAAAATATAAAAAATTATAAAATATAAAAAGAAAATACAAAATTAGAAATTAAAAATCAAAATACAAAAATATAACATTCAAAAAATAAAAAAATAAAAAAAATACAAAAATTAAAAACACACAAAAATTTGCATCTTTGTAGGCATTTGATCACACTATCACATTTTTTAGTATCATTGCCCGATCTACCTTGCTTGCTCCCTGAGTTCGACACTCTACACATACTTGCACACTATACACACTTATTGTAGAGTTATAATAACTTGTAACTCCACATTTACTTTCATTTCTTGATTTGATTGTCGTGGGTTAATTGTTGACTTAATCGGGAATTATCGAGGGTCGCCGCAGCGACTGTCTCCGCCTTGTGTGAGATATTTAGACCTCAGTAATTTTCGATTAATCACTGCCCTCCTCCCCTATTTATAGGAGGGGATGACAGTTGGTGGTCGATGAGGAAGGGGAGGCGGTGCCACCGTTGGCGCTTGGTAGGATGACGGGAGAAGAGGATGTGACAGTTGTGAGGGAGAAGAAGAAGAAGAAGAAGGGGTAGTGTCAGGTGTAGGCTAGAGGAAGAAGGGGGGTTGACATTAGCCTCCCTAGGTGTTGACGTCAGCGCCCTTATTTATTATATTTTTTATTTTTTATGAAATGCTGATGTCGGGTTGACATCAGCTACTTTATCATGTTAGCGATTTTTTTTGCAAATAAAGAGGGGAGAGGATTGGAGAGCCCTCTTTGGCCTCTTGCAAATCATACCTGAAAAACAAAAAAAGGAAAATGGCTAGAAACTTCAATATGGTCTTGGAGCCCACATTTAATGAAAACTAAATTAAGGCAAATCGTTTTCCTTCTTTTTCTTTGATTTATTTTGTAAGGAAAGCTATGCATTTTTTTAGAAGATTTTGAATGCAATAAGCATGAAAATTATCAAATGAAGTTATGCATTAAATCAAGAAAAATGCAACTGATTACACATGATTTTTGCTCAACAAAAGGTATAAAAACATGATAAATCATCGATTCATCTTACCCCCATACTTAAGAGTAGAAGAGTGCTATATCTGTCAAGATGATCTATTTAGACATATATTTTGGTCTCCGCAAAAAATTTGTGGAATTTGAGGGATTAAGTCTAAAACAGACATGAAGAAATAGATACTTAAACCTAATGAAGTCCTATGAAATTAAGTGGATTAAGGTCTTCTTGATCTAAGTTTAGCATTTGTAAAAATCAGACTTCTAATCCCAAAAAGTTGTGAGAAAATAAGGGAAATATTTTTAGATTTTTGAAAAATTTTCCTTTTATTTTTTAAAAAAAAATTATGGAAATTTTTGCAATATTTTATGGGATTTGGGGTATATGCAAAAAATGATAAAAAATACAAAAATGATGCAATGTTTTTTTTGAAAATGTTAGAAAATTTTGAATTGCTTGTGATTTTGTTGAAAAATAATGCAATGAAAAGGGAAATATTTTGTTTTTTTGGAAATAAAATCAATGTAAACTAAATGAAATGCATGAAATGATTTTTTAAGTGATAAAATAGAAATGACATGCATGAAATGCAATGCACCCTCATGCTTAGCAGGAGCCATGCCCACATAGTGATAAAATCGTTGAAATATAGAATGTTGGACAACACGAGTTGATAAACTGCAAGATACAAATGATCAAAGATGCTTTTTTATTATTTTCTAATTGATTTCGCCCATTTTTTTGTGTGGGGTTACTCCCACACTTAGGTTGAAATCCAATTATAAGAACTAAAGTAGAAAATAATGCAAGCTGTCGAAAATACTTGAAAGATAGCTGCGGGGTTTGTCTCACGATGTGTCGGTTTAACATCCCCAACCGGGTTCCGGGGTTAGGAATAACACGTGTCAATTGATTATGTGATATTGGTGTTTGAAAAACTACGGTGAGGCTAGTGGCTGGAGATGGTATAGTGGTATTGCATCACTAACAACATGAAGTGTATAGAATTGGCGGATGAAGTCAGAAGGCTGACAGAGTTGCAAAATCCTCGAACGTCAATTATGATTCATAATCATCGCCCTCCATGATGTCATGATAATTATCTTGGATGGTGTCATGCACATATTGCAAATTAAAACTTAGATCTAGTTATTGGGATTCATCCTCAACGTGTTCAATTATATGGAGTATGGGAGGGAGGGAGGGCTCAGAGGAAGTGTGTGTGTAATCAATGTGATCTTCCTCTATATTAGCTACCAATGAGGACATGACACATATAATGGCTTCATCCAAGGTGGATCCTCTAAATTGGTAGGTCGATCATCCTCAAGTGCATGAAGGTATTCCTCAGTTTCGATCTAGAAAGGATCAGGGGACATAAGGTCATCATGTTCTGAAACCAATTCAGTGATAGAGAATGTGTATTGAGAACCATACATCGAGTGATGCAGCTCTTCTTCCCATTTTGGGAGGAAATAGAGGTAAACATTGTTTTCTCATCCTCGAGAGGGTCATCGAGGAAGACTTCTAACACCTGGTTAGGGATTGTTGGGAAGATGGTTTCATCAACTGCTCTATCAATCTCTCTTTTCAATCCATTCTTGAAAATTTTGTCAGGTCCATATTCATTAGCACCTCCGCATTTAATTTTTAATCCAACCACAAAAATCATATTCCAGCATTTCCTTTCTCCCCAAATTTAAATCATTCCCAAGTTGACCTACAAACTCATTAATTATCTCATGTTCAGAAAGTACATCACTTGTTTTGTAAAGTTCATTTAAATTTATTTGAGTCAAGAATCTTGAAATTATTTCACTTTCTTGTTTTTCTAAATTTAATCCAATCTCAAGATAGTTCCCAAAATCAAAATCCAAAATTGGCCTTTTCAAATCACACAGTGAAGTCACATTTTCAGAATATTCAAACTTGTTTAAATTCACATGTTTTGTTTTTAGATCACTGGGACATTCTAGAATCACATTCTGAGCATCTGGAATGTCAACAGAATTATTTGGTTCAAGATCAAAAGGAGTGGATGGGAACATGACTGATATAAGAAAATTCTTTTCTATATTCTCAAAATTCAAGTTATCAGATTGCAAAATTGTTCCTTGAGTTTGTATGTTTCCCTATGTTTGTCTATAATGATATGCTCGAATAATTATGATGGTGTACATGGAGGATGATATGCTAGATTGATATCCAATGAATGATGCTCCTTAAAAGTGGATGGCTCTAGAAAATCAGGTGAGGGAAGATAGGATTCTGAGTGTGGTAAAATTTTGGTAAGTTCCTTTGACAATGGAATGAGGTGAAGGAAGTTTACATGAAATTGATGGATTTTGTGGACTCAAGTTTCTTTTTCTCTTGCTCTTCCATTAGTCTTGTTATTTCCTTAATGTCGTCATTCATTGAGCAGAGTGTGTTGGGCCCTTACTTGGTCAATAGATGAGGATTAAGTATCATCCCCAAGATCCAATGTTTTGTAGAAGCCATGGAGATGAAGCTTGTAATCTACTTTCAGGTGACATGTTGACCAAGTCATTCGAATATATATACTTAGTTAACGACCCAAGAGGAACCGGCATATCAAAATCCTTAAGATTTTCTATTTCAAACACAAGATAATGTTTAATTTAACACAATCCAAGTTGCCACAAAGCGGTTATCTTTCAGATTTTATTTTCAATATCCAACAAATCAAGTACACATGTATCCTAGATAGATTTACATGTGAAATGATTACTTTCCCGAATTCATACGACTAGTTGCCTCTACTTTCAGCCTATATGGGTGTAAGTACAGACCATAAAATGGCTACCCGTGTTACGTAAGAATGACGCCTTATGCATTGTCCTTTAACCACCCAATATGCTAAGGGAAATTATAGTTCCCTCATTGAGAAGTATCTAGTCATTTTAAAATTCAGTACTGAAAAATTTCATAAAGATTGTAAAACTGACCTATTGTGTTTGTGCTGTGAAATTATGTTCAAAGTGCAAAAATTCAATCACTTCAATATGCTTTCGTTCGAGACACACGATGACTTTCCGGACCTTATCTGATTTATGCGAACAACAAAGTTGTGATCTTGTTTAATTAGCGAGCAAATGGAGAGAGATCACATGGATCAATGCAACAAAAAATTGATTTTATGATTTTCATGAATTTTTAAATACATACACAAATGCAAACACCTAGGGCTGTCAGAAAACTCTCAGGTTCGATATTCGCTCAGATTCGACTCGCGACATAAGTGTGTATAAGGCTACTCAACATTCATCACTTAAGGCAGCATCTTATTCAACGTTTAAGAATATGAAAATATGGATAAATAAGAATACTCAAATGCAAGTACATGCTTGCATCTATGCATGCATCTAGCAATTTGTATTTCAACCCCAGAATGCATATCATGCAATTAAACATATTTAGAAACCTAAAAAATAGCTATTCATGCATAAAACCCTACTAAGCATGATAGTGAGCATTTCATAACATGCATTTATCATGGAAAAGATGCTTATAATATACATTTCATATTAGGCATTTATCATGGAAAACATGCACATTATCTCTGTAGGCATATATCATTGTTAAGCTCGCATTTAGACTAACATAAAATGGCACAAAACAATGGCAAAATGTGATGTATAAATTCAACTACGCATACCTACATCATCACTTACTTGCTATATAGTTAGTGGCACGTAAAGTAATGTCAATATAAACGTTCTAACATGTTATATGGTAATCGTTTAGATTTAACCATCATTTTGCTACTCAACAAACAATACAATCATAATAAAATAAAGCACTAAGATACTCGAATCGGCTAATAACAATCATGAAAAATGAATCATAATAAATTATAAGGCATGCTAAAGTATGCACATTTTGGGATAAAAAATGTTCAATTGCTTTAAAGAATCACAAAAAGCAAATCCTTATGTCCTACATATATAAATGTAGAAAAATAGCTCTAAAGAATGTTCCTGACAACTTATTATTTGTTTGTTATTTGCACTAATTGACCAACAACCATACTAAGGCTTTTAGGACCCCATTAGTCAGCTAACAAATACTGTTAGTTGATTAATCCTAGTGACATTACCATTATAGCATTGATCTTTCGACTTTCAAAGATCATCAGTAAACTAAAATCATGGTTATTTAATTGATGCTTTTATTTTTTTTACTAATTTTGAGTCCATGGATACTATATATGCATTAGTTGACTCAAAATCTCTTAAATGATTGAAAAATTGTCTAGCTAGTCATTTATGCTATGTGGTAATGCCTGAAATGGATTAGTCGACTAACATAAATGGTTGGTCAACTAAGCAACTTTTTGCATCTTTGGTCCATTTAACATGAAAAATTATGTTTTCAATGTTATATTAACACATCAAACTTGCTCTGGTATTTATTAAAGCATGCAATTACCATAACACATGAGATATTCCCCATGAAAGAGATGGATTTTCTATAAAAATGTACATAACAATGAAGTGCAACTAGATGAACATAGGCACATACTTGATTTTAATATACTAACTACATGGAGAAGGGTTGAACACACCGCTCAGTATTAGAATGCAACAATAGACGCTTTAAAGTTCCATGTGAAAGGAAGGTTAGTATACACTATATCTCAACAAGATGAATGCCATTTTGGGTTTTGAGCTTTTTTGCCTTAAATGCATAAGAAACGCCTAATTTTGACAATCAAACCTCGAATTAGTGAAAAACACAATATAAATGTGAACTTAGACTAATAAAATGGAAGGTGAAGAGTTTAACTACCCTTAGAGACATTGAACAAGCTTTACATGGGTCTAGATGATCGTTAAGCCTCCTCTCTTGAGCTTTAATGCACCAACAAAGCTTGGCTTCCTTAGGTGGTTAGGGTTATTGAAATACATAAGAGGAGTCATAAAGCTTAAACGAATGTTTTTATAGTCAAACTATTAGATAAACATCACCTTATATGCCATAATTTTTAAGGCACTTAAAGACTAACTGTGAAGTTGATTTAAAATACTTGAGTCACTTAATTACTAACTTAGACCACTAAACATCCACATAATTTATTTCACTTTTCAACTTTAATCACTTCTTAAATTGCTTAGTTACTCATCCTTAATGGCTCTGGCCACTTGGGTTATGGACTTAATTGAGTCAAGTTGACTTATGTGTACACCTAACCAGTGGGTTGACGGTCCGCCTGCCCATCCTTGCCCATGAGATGGGCTTGGGCCAAGAAATTTGAGGAATGGGCTAGCACGACCTGGCACGCTCTTTAGTCAGCCCTCCAAATGAGCCAACGTTGACATGTACAAAAAGCCTAGCCCAACCTATAAAAATAAAATTACTTATTGCAAAATCAGATTTAAAATACATTTAATGTATTATGTAATATACTTAATGTTTTTTCGCTTACATTATTAATGTTTCATTATATTCATACTTTATATTTCAAGTAATACATATAAAAGTTACTTAAATTTAGAAAGTTTACACTATGTGATTTTTTTATTTATCTCTATAAAAAACAGAAAATGAGAAAAAAATAATTTGAACTTAGCCCATTGGCCGACCTAACCCAGGTCTGGGCCACACTTGGGCCTTGAAGTATGGCCTAAGGGCCAGCCCAACCCGAAACTTGGACATTAGGTTTTAGATACTCGACCTTTTTGTCCTGGCCCATGATTCTACTCGTAGTTTGTCCAGGTCTACTCATGAGACACTACATCCAGATTCAACCAAATGGGTCGCACCCATGCAAACTCAAATGAGTCTAGGTCAGTGGGTGCTCGGATCAAACATCATTTCAAACATTATACCAACATCTTGTCACCAACAACCATAATAAGATGAAAGGATGCAAGCATTGTCCAAAGTCACAAGATGTGCATCAAATGTAGGAGGTTTTCCAAAATACCGTTATCATCCGTCAACATTCTTCTATTCTTGAGTCGCTTCTTTGTTCACATTTAGTGCATGTACTATACCTATCATCCTTTTTTTTTTCCTCGAAGATATAATTTTGTTAAAAAAAGAGTAATTTCAAATCACTTTTATCTAAAGCAATTGTAGCAATCGATAACAAAATTTAATTAAAGTCCTTCCATAGATCAACAATCAATACACTCCCACTAATTGAACCGAAACTCCAAAAGAATTCAACCCTAAACCCTAATCCCTCAAAATTCCAAACCCTACTCAAGTTTATCCCCCTTCCTTGACCCTCACCACCTCCCCTCATGTCCCTTAGATGCTGAAGCTCCTCCTCCGCCCTCACTCCCGCCCCTTCAAAACCCTAACCCGCTCCGACCTCCTCGATCGCCTCACCTCCCTCCTCACCCTCCGCCAGTTCGACTCCATCCCCACCCTCCATCTCCACTTCGACGACCCCCTCCTCGACGCCGTCCTTCTCCGCCTCCGCCTCGATCCCGTCGCCTGCTTAGGGTTCTTCCGGATCGCCTCGACGCAGCAGCGCTTCCGCCCAAGCGTCAAATCACACTGCAAAATCGTCCACATATTGTCCAGGGCTCGGATGTTCGATGAATCCCGATTCTACGTCAAGGCGTTGCTGGCAGAGCAAAAAAGTTCCGATCTTGATGCCAAATTCGTGTTCGACGAGCTTGTTAGGGTTTACAGGGAGTTCAGATTCTCCCCGACAGTTTTCGATATGGTTTTGAAGGCGTATGTGGAGAATGGTATGGTAAAGAGCGCTCTTTATGTGATCGATAACATGGGGAAGTGCGGGTGCACGCCGAGTCTGCGGTCGTGCAATGCATTGCTTAGTGCATTGACGAGGAAAGGAGAGAGTTACACTGCGACGATTGTCTACGAACAGATGAGAAGGATCCGGATTCTGCCGGATGCGTTTACAGTTTCGATTATGGTGAATGCATATTGCAAGGAGGGGAAGGTGAAGGAGGCAGGGGAGTTTCTGGATGAGATGGACATGAGTGGATTCGAGGTGAATGTGGCCGCATACCATGCATTGATGAATGGGTATTGCGAATTGGGAAGGACAGCAGATGCATTTGCGGTTTTGAGGGTGATGGGAGAGAAGGGGATATTGCCCAATGTGACGAGTTTTACCATGCTGATTAAGGGATATTGTAGGGAGGGGAAGGTGGAAGAAGCGGAGAAGGTGTTGCAGAACATGAAGGAAATGCAGTGCTTGTCTGCGGATGAGGTTGCATATGGAGTGTTAATGAACAAGTATTGCCAGATTGGGAGGATTGATGATGCACTCAGGTTGCATGGGGAGATGATAAGTGAGGGACTTAAGGCAAATGTATACGTCATGAATGCACTTGTGAACGGGTATTGTAAGCTTGGAAGGGTCAGGGAAGCGGAGAAATTGGTAATTAATATGGAATGCGGGGACCTGAAGCCTGATTCCTATAGCTACAACATATTAGTGGATGGATTCTGTAGACATGGACTTGTTAGGGAGGCTTTTGATGTATGTAATGTGATGATTGGGAAAGGTATAAATGCCTCTGTTGTGACTTATAATTCACTTCTCAGAGGGTCTTTACACATTGGTGCTATTGATGATGCCCTACATTTGTGGTTTCTGATGCGAAAGCGAGGTGTGGTGCCTACTGAGATCAGTTGCAGCATTATGCTGGATGGGTTACTAAAAAGCGGTAATAATGATAGGGCTCAGAAGCTCTGGAAAGATATTTTAGCTAGAGGGTTAGCTAAGAGTCCGGTAACCTTTAATACTATGATTAATGGGTTGTGCAAGATGGGAAACATGGATGAAGCAGAGATGGTATTGGGCAAGATGAGAGATTGGGGTTGTGCTCCTGATGCTGTCACTTATAGAACACTGGCTGATGGATACTGTAAATATGGCGATATAAGCAAGGCTTTTAAAGTCAAGGAGGACATGGAAAAGGGAGGAATTCTCCCAACAACTGAAATGTTCAATTCTCTAATTTATGGTCTGTTTAAATGTGGGGAATCCAAAAGAGTAGAAGATGTTCTTGTTGAGATGCATGCAGCAAAAATTTTGCCAAATATCATTACCTTTGGAGCTCTTATTTCAGGTTGGTGCAAAGAAGGGAAGCTGGACCGAGCTTTGAAAATATACGTCGAATTGTGTTCAAGTGGACTAACTCCTAACTTGCACATATGTAGTTCTCTTGTCAGTAGTTTGTACAGGGCGGGCAAGATTGATGCAGCAAATATGTTGCTACAGAAAATGGTGGATGTTTCTGCATTTGGCAGCCATGAGTCTCTTCTTGAGATTTCTGATTGTGACGAAACACATCTTGAAAGACAGAAGGTTGCAAAATTGTTAGATGGGACTGCAAACAGTCACACTCTTCCCAATCAAATTATCTGTAATGTAATTATTGCTGGACTTTGCAAGTCTCACCGGATAGAAGATGCTAGAAATCTCTTTAGCAGTTTATTGCAGAAGGGTTTTCTTGCCGACCATTTTACATACTGCACTCTTATTCATGGACTTTCAGCTGTTGGCAGTATAAATGAAGCATTTGAGTTGCGGGATCAGATGCTGAGGGAAGGGATAACCCCTAATATCACAACCTACAACGCTCTCATCAACGGGCTGTGCAAATCTGGCAATCTTGACAGAGCACTAAAGCTTTTCCATAAGTTGCCCTCGAAAAATCTAATTCCTAATGTTATGACATACAATATATTGATCGATGGCTACTGTAAGTTAGGTGACATTGAAGAAGCTTTTAGAATGAAAAAAAGGATGACAGATGGAGGGGTAACTCCATCTGTCATTACATACTCTGCATTAATCAATGGCATTTGTAAGCACGGAGATATTGAAAATGCTTATGTTGTTCTAAATGAGATGGTCAAGAACGGTGTTGACCCCAACTATGTGACATATATTACTCTAGTCCACAGCTATATCCAACGTGGGGACATCTACCAAGTGTCTAAACTTTATGAAGAGATGCATATTCATGGACTTATTCCAGATTCTGTTTTCCTTGGATACATGCCTCCCAATGGCCTTGTAAATGAAAGAAAAATACATGTGAAAAATCTCTGCATTGCCGAAGCTGTCTGTTGAAGCATTGTAACATGAAAAGTCTGGTGTTACATGTGACCTTGGTTGGTTCACTGAGGGGGAAGTTGTTATCCAGTGTAGCTACGGAGCAATTACCACTGATCAGGTATGTTGAAGCATCTTCCTAGGTATTCCCTGTCCCTGATGTGTCAACGGTCTATATTACTCTAACAGGAGATTAGGGGTGTCAGAACTGTTTATTATTTTCATAAATCTATTGACAGAGACTTTACAATACAAACACTTCGAGCTAAGAGCCAAAAATAATGAATTAATTTCTGGAAATGATATTTTCAATGTCTGGCTTAACATATAGAAGGAATTCGACATCCTTTATGATAAAATTATTGAAGCTTCTAAGACACTGCATGATTGCTGAACCAGGGATATAGTATGTTATTGGATATACTCTGTTTTTGCCATGTGTAAACAAAACTGGGGTGATTTTCTTGTGGCATCTGTTTGTTTTTACATTTGAACCCCGCACCTATAAATTCAAACCAAATTTGGGTAAAGTGGACTCTTTCATGTTTGCAAATATTAAGAAAATAGGCAGACGAGTGAGTTGTATCAGTGGATGAATGGACATCATGCATCAATTCTTCATGCAGGGTTTTGTTAAAAGCTAATATAAACAATTATGAACATGGAAAATTGTTATGGCAAAGATGTCTTGGTGGGGATGGGATGTGGTCGGGTGTGGATGTTGATTTGGTAGAGTAGGGTTTTGGCAGTTGTCTGCATAGGATGTCTAGAACTTACTATTATATGATGGAAATGAGGGTACCCACTCGTTTGGTTGCCAGGTTACCCTGGGGTAAACTGCCAGCTCTACCCCTGCATTCCTGGGTTGGAAATAGTTGTATGGATCTCTCATTTTCTTTGTTATAATATCTTTTAACCACGTTCAAAAAAAAATGTTAACATCAAAAACATATTATAATCATAAAAATAGTTAATATAACACATAAGCAATGTGAAATCACACCACATTTAGCATTCTAACCCTCCCAACCATCCAAACCACTATTATTCACAAGAGGTTATTCCAACCCAACCATGTTACCAAACATGCCTATTATGCACCTAAACAAATATATTAATAGCATGTAATCAATTACAAGATCCAAGCCTCAAGAAGACCTTTTGCATGATGTGCAACATTCTCAATATATAATAACCACTCTTCACTAAACATCACTCAATTTCTAGCAAGCTAGATTGATGACAATCATCCAATCACCTTCAACTGCTCGACAACTGAAGGGAATTGGGTCGCGACAAGCGATGTCCAGAGTTGCTCCAAGGAAGAGATGTCAACCTAGTGTGTTGAAGCCTCCACCAAAGTTCATGCACACCATTGCACATAATGAAATTGTGATCTGGCTCCCCATGCTTCCTATCTCAGAGAGGACAAACCACCTCAACGTTAGGTGAATTGGCATTATGAACTTTAGTCATAAGACATTCCCTATACATAAGCCAAAGGAAGAGTTTGACTTGTAGAGGCACTTTAGATACCCAAATTAGTTTACAATCACACTTCAAATCACTATTAGCAAAAACCATAGGACCAAAAAGTACTTTATATTCTTTCTTCACTAAGAAGCCACCTCCCACCACTCTAGCTGATCTCTGTACTGGGCTAAGGTTCTATATCAATTGCAAAATCTCCATCGTCTCATGCTAAAGCCTTGTCTTGTCAGACCATGCCTCCGAGACAAGCATATTGTCATCATTTGTAAGGGCAAAAAGCCGAGGGAATGTGGAACAAAGCAAGCCGTCCCAAACCGGTTATTAGACCTAAGAAGAAAGGAGCAACCATATCCTAAAACTGGAACCATGTGGGTGCACATATATGAGATAACAAAACATATCTCCTCGAGAATGAGGTAGCCGAGGAAATGGATCAGATTCCATAAGTAGTTCTGACCAATCGACAAAGTAAATGCTCTACACCCCCCAAATTTGAGCAACTCATTTGAACAAAAGTGCCTTGTTCCTCTTAACAAGTCTTCAAAACACCTACGCCATCAACATCCTTAAATAAAGTTACAATGTCCCGAGCCACAAGATGGACACCATTAAACTGACCATTGGCATCGCCTCGAAAGAACCACCCTCATGAATTAATTAAGGGGACGATGAACTCCAACCATGATGAGTTGAGTGAAACGAAGAAACATTGTTTGCAAACATAATATTGGGAAGCACTAGAGGACCCCCACATGACATGCACATAAACTTCCATCCTGAAAGATTGTGCTCCAACTTCTCAACAAAGGTAACCAACCTGCCTGTCTCAAATAACTATTCACACGACACGACCATTGAATAATGGATCTATAGATAAGAAAATAAAAGGCCACGTGAGGTGTTGCCAGTGACCTTTCATAGTCAAGAACGTCTACCTCAGCAAAACCAAATATTATGAGCATAAACTTTGCTATATTTGTATAATATTTCCCCAAAATGTCTAGCACTATGGAGATCCCTCGAGGCTCCATGAATGCCACCCTTAATGAAAATAGTTATCATTAGCAAATGGTAACATCATGATTGAAATACCACCAATTGGATATGTGTATTAAGAATGAGAATGTAATTGGACGAATTTTATTCGTTGATGCAAACGAAAAAATTTCAACGGTAAAAAAATATTATTTTGATGATGGAATTTTGTTTGGTGGAAGAAATTTGGAGGAGAAGAGAAATCTCGTCGGATGTGAGGGATTCGGGGAAGAAAAATCACGGAGATCATGTGGAGGGAGAAGAAAGAGGGGAGATATGAGATAAATCTCAATTTTTAATTAAATCTTAAATGAACAAAACATTAAACAACCATTCCCTTTATATAGGAGGGGGAATGATTACAAAAATAGAAAGCACATAAAATTCAAATCGTAGCATATTCTATTTGGACTCTGTTGAGGGAAAATAATGAATTGCATTCTCATGAGGCTATAGGGTTCTCTTATGTAGATGAGAAACCCACTGGGTAAATTGCATAATGAAGACAGAAAGAATAAACATACATAAAAGAGATAAAAGATAGAAAATATCTCAACACCCTCTTAAACTAGAGCATAGATATCAATCATGCTCAACTTGGAATAGGATCTCTTGTAAGGCCCTCTGGCTAGGGCCTTGGTAAGTACATATACTGTCTGATCTCCTGAGCTAACAGGAGTCGTGGAGATAAGGCTCTTCTGTGTCATGTCTCGAGTGTAGTGACAGTCTATCTCGATATGCTTTATCCTCTCATGGAAGGCTGGGTTGTTGGCGATGAAAAGAGCAACTTGGTTGTCGTATTAGAGGTGCATGGGATGAGGCACCTCAATAGTTAGGTCAGTAAGAACATATCTGACCCACATCATTTCTGTGCTAGCTTGTGCCATGGTCTGTATGCTGATTCTGCATTGGATCTTGCAACCGCTGTCTGCTTCTTGCTCTTCCATGACACAAAGGAACTTCCTATGAACACTGTAAAGTTAGAGGTAGACTTCCTGTCTTTGGGACACCCTGTATAATATCCATCTGCACAAGTTGTATCAGCAAAGGATGTACCTCTGCCGATCAGAAGACCAATGCCAGGTGAGGCTTTCAGATACTTCAGAATCATATGGACACCATCCATATGTACCTGTCTAGGTTGCTTCATGAACTGACTCACTTTGCTTACTGCAAGGATATATCTGACCTGGTGACGGTGACATAAAGAAGCTTCCCAACAAGCTCCTTGTACCTCCTCTGTCGACCTCCTCAGTGTCATCATCATATAGCTTCATGCTCAGGTCCATAGGAGTAGTAGCATGCCTGTAATATGCCATGCCTGTTTTAGAGAGAAAGTCTGTAATGTACTTCCTCTGGGTTATCACAAGACCACACTGGTTCATGAAGAACTCCAATCTAACGAAGTAGCATAAACTTCCAAGGTCCTTGTTCACAACCTGCTGATTTAGGAAATCCTTAGCAGCATGGATGCCCCGCTCGTCATCTCATGTAACAATGATATCATCAACATACACAAGCATGCCAACTGTACCTCTTTGAGTCCTTTGAACACACAGTGAATGATCGACAATCAATCTCAAAAAGTCATGTTGCTCTATCAAGTTCGAGAGCTTTTGGAACCATGCTCTTGGACTTTTCTCAAGGCCATAGATTGCCTTGTGAAGCCTACAAACCTTTTGACATTCCCCCTTACCAGCGAACCCAAGTGGCTGCTACATGAAAACCTCCTCTTGTAGGTCACCATAAGGAAAAGCATTGTTCACATCAAGCTGAAGGTATAATGCCTGGCCAATCCCGTGCCACTGCAACAGATAGATGTATACATAGAGTATAATGCCTGGCCACTGGAGAGAACATATCATGATAGTCCACACCATATGTCTAGGTGAACGGTGAACCCATGTGCCACATGTCTTGCCTTGTCGCGATCTACGCTGTCATCTGCTCGGTGCTTCACCGTGAACACCCACTTGCACCCAACAACGGATGCACCAATTGGACCTAAAACAAGGCTCCAAGTACCACACGACTGTAGCACGACCATCTCCTCCTCCATGGCAAGATGCCACTGACTATCTTGAATGGCCTCCTGATATGTCCGTGGTATTTGCATGGTTGGCAGTGCCACAATAAATATTTTGAAATCCTCTGAAAATCTGCTCAAATAAACTTGGGCTGCAAGAGGATATGAAGCACAAGTACGTCTCTGCTTTCGCAGAGCAATATGCACATCGAGATCATCTGCCATCTCCTGAATTTGTTAGTTTCTCTCTCGAGAGGGTACCTGCTCATCCTGTAAGGAATCCTGCTGCATAGACAACTCATTAGTGCCGTCAGTAGAAACAATGTGCTCATTACATACTTGAGGTTGTTGGATGACGGGGAAGACATGTGAGCAGGGGAACATAGTGAGACCTGCGAGTAAACACACGTAGCAAAAACTGTGTCAAGGTGAGTGGTAGTCCAGGGGCAACCACATGAGCAGGTGTATGCACTGGAGTTGGTGGTGGTGGTGGTGGAGGAGGAGGTGGTAGAGCAAGTACAGGAGGTGGTAGAGCTGTAGGAGGTGGAGGCATGTAGACCTCTTCATCAGAGTCAAATGGGGCTAGTCTGTCACTTGTAGGAGAGAAATACATAATATACTCAAAGAATATAACATTAGCACTGACAAAGTATTTCCGCAGAATTGGATCAAAACAACGGAACCCTTTCTGGGTACGAGAGTAGCCAACGAAGACACACTTGATAGTTTTGAGGGAGAGCTTATAACGACCATGCAAAAGATTGTAAACAAAAGCCACGGATACTTACACACGAGGTGTAAGAGAGAACATATCTTTCTCGGGAAATGCAATTGAGAAAGGAACTTTTTCTCCCAAAACAGAAGATCGCATATGGTTCACTAAGTAGCAGGCATTGAGAACCACATCACCCAAATAAGAGTGATGAGCACGACTCTGAATCATAAGGGTTTGATCACATCGAGTAAATGATAATCTTTGCGCTCGACAACATCGTTCTGCTAAGATATATAGGCACACGAGGTCTGGTGTACAATACCAAGAGATCTGAGAAACTCAGATAGCTGTAAAGTAAAACTCTAAAGCATTATCAGAACACAAATACTTGATAATAGCAGAAAAATATTCTTTATCTCGTTAATAAATGATTTAATGATAGACCTGTCCTCAGACTTATTCTTTAACAAAAAACTCAAGAGAGTCTAAAATAGTCATCTACATCAACCATATAAAAACAATGTCCTTGGTGATCAGGGACATGACTCAGACTTAAATATCTAAGTGAAGGAGCTCAAATAACTGAGAACTGCTCTGACTCCGACGAGGTGAAAATGAAGAACAGTGATGCTTCCCAAGCTGGCTAGCCTCGCACTGGAAGGAATATCGCATGAAGATTTGTGAGAGGACTTGACACAACTTCTGCAGAAGAAGGTGGTCAAAACAAAGGTGCCATAGCTACGATGAGACTGGTCCAGTAGGAATCAAGGTTGCAAAAATCGGTAGTTGATACTTGGTCGGTTGGGTCACTGACTAAGGATTAATCGCCAGTCGGACGACTAATCGGATTTAGTTGAGCTTTAATGGGTTTTTGAAATTTTAATTACTTTAACTATATAAATCATTTTTTATACATATATTCTTATATATTTACATAGATTTGTACATTTCTTATATTATCACAATGAAAGAAAAGAGGTAATTGAATTAAATAAACATTAAGCATATTAGAATAAGTTTGTTTTTAAAAAAGGAAAAGATATCTCCATGCAAAAACCGATCGGGCCCTGATGCAGTTGAGAGAAATGCAACGGTAGAGAAAATAATTTTAGTGAAAGAAATTTAGAAAGGGGCAGGAGAAGGAGAAAACGCGTCGGTTACGCGGAATTTTGGAGATGAAATACGTGAAGATCACGTTGAGAGAGAGAGGGAGAAATAGGGAGACAAAGGGAGATAACTCCAATTTTCATTTAATCTGAATTGTCTAAAACAATAACCTATCATCCCTTTATATAGGAGGGATGAGATTACAAAAATAGAAATTCAAATTCAAATTCAAAACTACTTATCCTAATTTGACTCTAACTAATTAAATTTGAAATTCAAACTGAAACCACCTAACTAATTAGAGATCACATGCGATCTCTTTTATTTAAATAAAATTGCCATGACTCGAATAAACGTAAATAAAATTAACAGATAAAAAGATCAAGCCCTATATTTTAATTTTGTGCTGCATCAATTCTCCTCCGCTTGAAAAATTCGTCTCCCGACAAATTACTTTATCTTCGTTCTGACGGTGGAGAATCCCATCTGGATTGGTTGAGCAAAAATCCTCAATTTTGCTCCTTTTCCATGTTACGTTTGTAATCTCTTTCCACAGAGGGGTATGGCTGTAAATTTTCTACCCCTTCATTTGAAAGGATTTCATAGCATAACACATCCTTCAATTGCCCCTTTTGATAAGAACTTTTGTAAGGGGGGCTTTTCTTGCAATTTTTCCCAATTAACCTCTCAACCCCAAATCTCGGGGAATTGATTTCCCACGCTAGGGTTCCTTTCTCCCACAGAAAAGAGGCGGTGGCACCGAGATGGGATAAGCAGGTGTCGGCGACGACGATCTTCACTAACGCCGCCTTCTCGTGCGTGAAGTAGGTGGGGACGAAGGTGGGAGGCCACATGGTTATAGCGGCGTCGGGGAGGGCTTGAGAAGAAGTCACAGCCATGAGGGCGGTGCTTGTAGGAGTTCGCACGCCAACGAGGGGATCTCGTGATCAAGACTCAAGAGAAGGTGCGGGCGACGGCGAAGTCTTCGACTCCAAGGGCGGCATCGATCCGAGATGGGAGACCACCGACGGGGGCGAGCTGATATGTAAGGATGACAACAACATCGTGATGGAGGTCGACGCCAATGAAGGTGGCGCAGAGGCGGAACCCGCTGGTGGCGCGGGCGTCGCGTGGAGCGGTGACGGTGTCTTTGGACACACGATCTCGTCAATGGAACCATGGTGGCATCGACGATGATGGTTTGGGGCAGGGGTTTGCGTCGCCGATGCCGACAAATAGATAAGCACCATCTTGGACAACAGTTTCAGCAGATGGTGATGAAGGAACCAACTTTGTTTGTTGGTGCGACCTCATATACAATCCCTCCAACCGTAAACAACTCTAGGATTTCCAGATGTTCCTCCGTGTAATCATCATCGAAAATTGGCCCCAAATCTCCATTTTTCTTATTTTTTTCATTCTGGACAGCAACTTCGATCGCAACCAGATCGACGAAATCCAGTTCTTCACCCCTAGGATCTTCGTCGTAGGTGGGTGCCAAGTCTTCCTTTTCTTCTTGTATTAATATTGTATCAAATAAATCTTCATTGGGACTGAAAATACCTTCATTTTCTTGGCTGAAATCGATTTAAACTGCAGGTACAACGTTCTGATTTTCGTTGTCGACCGAGGAATCTTCATCGATTTGCGCGTCCAACCATGCTTGGACTTTGATGCTTGATTCAATGCGTTTCTTGAACTTCCTCGAATGTGAACGTGAATGCGTGCTACAAGATAGACGGCTCAGGTTGAATCGCAAATGCCAATACTCGACAGGATCGTCGAATCGTGAGAACGATTCAGTTTCCATGCTCTGATACCAAATGATGCAGTCGAGAGAAATGCAACGGTAGAGAAAATAATTTTAGTGAAAGAAATTTAGAAAGGGTCAGGAGAAGGAGAAAACGCGTCGGTTACGCGGGATTTTGGAGATGAAATACGTGAAGATCACGTTGAGAGAGAGGGAGAAATAGGGAGACAAAGGGAGATAACTCCAATTTTCATTTAATCTGAACTGTCTAAAACAATAGCCTATCATCCATTTATATAGGAGGGATGAGATTACAAAAATAGAAATTCAAATTCAAATTCAAAACTACTTATCCTAATTTGACTCTAACTAATTAAATTTGAAATTCAAACTGAAACCACCTAACTAATTAGAGATCACATGTGATCTCTTTTATTTAAATAAAATTGCCATGACTCGAATAAACGTAAATAAAATTAATAGATAAAAAGATCAAGTCCTATATTTTAATTTTGTGCTGCATCAATTGGTAGGAATAGTAGAGGCACCAACATGAGGAGTGGACCAGTCTGTAGAGCCCCCTCTGCTCACGACCACATCCAATCACACTGCTCGTGGGTATGTCTTGAAACACAAGAGAAGAGGGATAAAAATGGCACCAATGCAGATCCTTTGTAATTTGACTAATAGAAAGCAAGTTCATCTGAAAATCAGGAGCATATAAAACATTCTACAGGTGCATGGATGGTGTCAAATGCGCCTTCCCCTACTTTGTAATGGGTAAGTGAATCCCATTTGCAATGATGACCCATCCACCAAAGGATAAAGACCTGTAAGACCTGAACTAGGCTCTGTCTCCACATAGATGGTGAGAAGCATCAAAGTCCATGATCCACTCTGTCATATCTGTACTGCTACAACCGGTAAAAGTGTATGTGATACTTGAGGAGCTCGAAAATGCTCTAGCTGCAGCTGCAATATATGTAGATCCTGTAGTGGTAGTGCCGACCGTTGGAGTCATGATCTCCATCATACAAGAGACAATCATCAAGGCGTGGATATGCTCGAGGAACTGTAGTGTCTGAAGGCTCAATCTGCTCTGCCACGTGAGCAGATGCGGGATATTCATGCTTTTGATAGCACGGGTCCTCAGAGTGTCATGGACGGCCACAGTAAGTGCAGGGACCACACTGATGTCCACCACTTCTACCATGACAACCACACTCTCTGAATTGTGTAAAACCTCCCATACTGCAAGATGCAACCATCACTGAGGAGGCTTGTGTGGTGGGAGCGGGTGAGATAAGAAGCATGCTGGGACAACTGTAGGCCTCCTCCATGGGTTTGGTCGCGTATGTAAGGAGTTGTGCGTGTGCGGCCTCATACTTCGGATCCAGAATTGCTAAGAAATCTTCAACCATCGTGGAGTTCATATATACCATCTGCTGCTTTGTGGAAGTGGTGATAAGCATGAAGCTATGAAGCTTCTCAAACATGTTGCGAAGCGAAGAGTAGAACATATGCAAAGGATGGCCATTCTGCTTGGTCGTGTATATATCAAACTGTAGCTAAAGAATCTTGGCCTCGTTCTTTGCCTGGGCAGACGTAGTTGCAAGAATATCCGGCATCGCCTTGACAGTGGGCTGGTTCACAATATCATTAACGATCTCTGTGGTAAGTGTCTCAAAGAGGCAAATACATGTGTGTGCGCCATCTTGCTTCCACGAACCATTGTCCCTAGTCTTATCCATTGTCTCGAGCTTTGTCAGGATGTGTTCCTTGTTATTATACCGCATAAGGATCATAAATTGCATGGATCACGGCTCATAGTTGGTCCCATCCATCTTGACGATGGGAGCCAGACCCGTGAAGGCATTGGACGAAGAGAAAAGGTCACCTTTGTTCTCTGACATGATGAGAAAGGACAAAACAGAACTAGACTGGGGAGAAAGACCTATCCGAACGTGTCTACATGATCACATAGAGGATTGGTTGTACGTGTAGACTCAGACAACCATCCTCATCAATTCTTGATTCGCGCTAGGACCAGAAGACGTGATTTAGCATTTTCTAGTAAAAATGAGACCAAGAGAAAATAAATCAGCCTCGAAGTGTCGGGAGGTGCAAGAGATCACGAGGGATCGCGCTGTGGCATCGTTGGGGTTGCTGGGGAGGGGCCGCGGCAGCCGTGGGGGCATGCGGAGCTTTGACGGCTGCCATGGTGCCACACGGTGCTCTGGTAGCTGCGACAACAGCGCGCGGGGAGCGCGGGAGAACGTGCAAGGGCTGGCAAGTGGGGGGCTAGGGTACGGTGAGGTATGAGAACTCCGGCCTAGGACCACTACTTTGATACCATGTTCAACAACAACAACAAAGCCTTTTCCCACATTAAATAGGGTCGGCTACATGGATTCTTTGCGATGTAGATAAAAAATCCAACAGTGGAAGAGCGTCAAAAAAAATTCAACAGTGGAAAAATTGTTTAGTGGAAGAAGTTTAGAGAGGAGAGGAAGAAAGAGAAAAATGCGCTAGTTGCACGGGATTTTGGAGATGAATCGCAAAGATTGCGTTGAGAAGAGACAGAGACAGAGAGAGATAATCTCATTTTTTCATATATTCTGAATTGCCTTTAAACAAATACCTACCATCCCTTTTATATAGGAGGGGTGGGATTACAAAAATAGAAAGTGAATCGAATTCAAACTAAATAAAATCTTAATTGACTCTAACCGACTCCAATTGGCTCCTAACCAATTTAATCTACCATAACTATCGATATTATAATTAATCTCAATTTATTCAATGTAAATAAAAATTAAATGAATAAACAAAACCGATCAATTAGGAACGGAAAACCCTAATTCATCAAAATCCCCAAATCTGTGATAGCTTCAATCCGGCTTGATCGTCAAATTGGGAATAATTGCGTTACTTTGCCTTCATTTAGTTTTATCTTGGGTCATTCTTGGGCTTAGATCTAAAAAACAAAGATCTCTCTGTATAGTCTCATTCCAATACTTCTTGGGCCTTCCTTGCCCTCTCTTAGCTGGTTCAATATCCCAAAACTCGCATCTCCTCACCGGTGCATCACCTGACCTCATTTGCAAATGACCGAACCACCTTAAGCGATTTTTTCACATCTTATCCTCGATCGAAGCTACACCAACTTTCCTTCTGATATCATCATTCTGAATCCGATCTTTATGTGTGTGTCTACTCATCCACCTTAACATTTTCATTTCTACTTCTGCCATTCTCTGCACACCTCTATGATTCACAGGATAATTTTTAGATCCATGGAGCATAGCAGGTCTCACAACTGCTTTGCAGAACTTTCCTTTAATTTTCAAAGGATTTTTCTTATCACAGAGAACGATAGAGACTCCTCTCCATATTAGCCAATCTTTATTCTATTTGTAACTTCTCCATCAATTTCCCTATCATGTTGTAAAATAGATCCCAAGTATCTAAAAGAATCTCTCTTCTGATTGTTATCATCACCAATCATAACTTCGATTCCTTCACCATTGCTTCCATCAAAAGTGCACTCCATATATTCAGTCTTAGCCCTACTTATACGAAATCCTTTAGTCTCTGATGCATGCCTCCAGACCTCAAGCTTCTCATTTACTCCATCTCTAGTCTCATCAATCAACACAATATCATCAACGGATAACATACACCAAGGTATCTTATCTTGAATGTAACTTGTCAATTCGTCCATAATCAAAGTAAAATATCTCAACAGAACCTAATGAATTGCATTCTCACGAGGCCCTAGGATCCTCTTATATAGAGGAGACACCTGTTGGGTAAATTACATAGTGGATATGGAAAGAATAGAAAATACATAAAAGAGATAAAAGATAGAAAAGATTTCAACAGACTCTGATTAACTCTAACTAATTAGTTAGAGATCACAATTGATCTCACTATTAAAATAAAAACTACAATAGATTCGATTGAATGGAAATAAATCTAACCCTAATTAAATTAGACTCTAATTAACAGATGGAAAATTGAACCTTAATTATTCATTTGATGCATTAGCTCTCTTCCGCTTTGAAGAATTCATCTCTTGATGAGTGGCTTTTCTTTGAAAAAGTGAAAAACTCATCAATTGGTTCTAATACCGATGATGCACATGGAAAAATTTCAACAATGAAAATATTATTTTGACGTGGAAATTTGTTTGGTGAAAGAAATT
Source organism: Ottelia alismoides (assembly GCA_037367405.1). NCBI lineage: Eukaryota > Viridiplantae > Streptophyta > Magnoliopsida > Alismatales > Hydrocharitaceae > Ottelia > Ottelia alismoides. The sequence goes on from JAZKJV010001550.1 coordinate 1,269,092, forward strand.
TGGGGGAGGAGAAGAGAAATCTCGTTGGATTCGAGAGATTCGGGGAAGAAGAATTGCAAAGATCGTGTAGAGAAGAGAAAAGAGGAGAGATATGAGATAAATCTCTATTTTTAATTAACCCCGGAATGAATAAAATATTAGACTACCATCCCCTTTATCAAGCTTGTAAAATTCGACCGACTAGGTCGACTAGTCAGTCCGACTAGTCGAGTCGGAGGGGGGGTAGTCGTCTCGACTAGGCCTAGTCGGCCATTAGTCGGTCGGCCCGACTAATCGGTCGACTTTTACATCAAGCTTTTATTTTTTTTGTTTTTTGCTTTTTCTAAAGCAAACTTATTTTAATATACTTAATGTTATATTTAAAGTCATATACTTCTTTTGTTTCATTATGTAAGTATAGAAAATATACAAATCTATGTTAATACATAAGTAAACTTATTCTAATATGCAATAATGTTATATTTAAAGTCAATTACTTTTTTTATTTCATTATAAAAGTATAGAAAATATATAAATCTATGTATAAAAACGATTTATATATTTAAAATACTTAAAAAATTCAAAACCGACTAGTGACCAACTAAATCCGATTAGTCGCCCGACTGCCGATTAATCTTTGGTCAGTGACCCCGCCGACTGAGTACCGACTACTTCTTTGTGCAACTTTGCCATTTATATAGGAGGGGAGGGATTACAAAAATAGAAAGCGAATAAAATTCAAATCCTAACAAACTCGGTTTGGACTCTAATTAATTCTAACTAATTAATTATTTATTTCATTATTAAAATAAAAATTGCAACTGACTCGATTGGATAGAAATAAATCTAACCCTAATTAAATTTGACTCTAATTAATGGATGGAAAATTGAGCCCTAATTATTCGTTTCACGTTGCATCATTCATCGGGTAGGGTTTTGTATTTAGCATGAAACCGTAGAGTCCAATAGGTGATAATGACACGGGTTACATATAAAAAGAGACATGGAAATAAACTAGTCATGGAAATAAACTGAACATATAAAAGCTAATAACATTAACACTCCCCCTCAAGTTGGAGCACATCTAACAATAATGCCTAACTTGGAAGCATGGATTGAAATATCTCGATATGTTATCGATATATCCATATCAACAAGTTAACAATACCGATATCACCCATGACATCGATATTGACCAATATTGATTGATGTCTCAATGGTATATCATCTCATAACACCTATATCAACAAAATTTGATATATTTAGTGTAGACTTTCTACCATTTTGATTGATAACGCCGATATCATGTTGATATCAATACTATATCATCAATATCAATCTTTTTGCTTGATTTCACTACTTGTTTTTATGAGGCAATGAGCTTGGAAAGCATTTTTTTGACTTCACTAGCTTTATAGGTTGATTTATTCAAGATATTAGTTAATGATCCTAATAATTGAATCCATATGTTTAAGGGATAATTACACCCATAGCCCTGAGTAATTTCGCAATAACATTCATAACCCTGCATAATCGCGAATTACATGGGAAACCCTAAATAATCACTCCGTCTCACACTTATAACCCTCCGTTAGTTTAATATTTTAACTCAACTATATGCATGAGTTAATCTAAGTCATCCTTCATCGAACGGTCACGAAATAAAAAAATCCCTATGCTGGCGTGGAAATTCGAGTGGAGCAGGAGCCAAGGGGAGCTGCTTGGGCGGGGTGGGGGGAGTTCGGTTGCAGGGAGGCGAGCAGGAAGGAGCAACTCCGGCAGGGTTTAGTTGCGAGGGGAGGGGGCGGCGAGCAAGGGAGGAGGGGGGTTCGATTGCGGGGGTGGGGGGCGGTTGCAGTGGGTTCGATTGCGGGGGGTGGGGGCGGCGAGCAGGGGGGTTCGATTGCGGGGGTGGGGGGCGGTTGCAGTGGGTTCGATTGCGGGGGGGTGGGGGCGGCGAGCAGGGGAGGAGGGGGGGTTCGATTGCGGGGGGGTGGGGGGGGGGCGGCGAGCAGGGGATGCGGGGGTGGGGGGGGTGGGGGCGGCGAGCAGGGGAGGAGGGGGGGGGGGTTCGATTGCGGGGGGGTGGGGGGCGGCGAGTAAGGGAGGAGGGGGGGTTCGATTGCGGGGGGGTGGGGGCGGTTGCGGTGGGTTTGATTGCGGGGGTTGGGGGCGGCGAGCAGGGGAGGAGGGGGGTTCGATTGCGGGGGGGTGGGGGGCGGGGAAGGGGGGGGGTTCGATTGCGGGGGGGTGGGAGCGATTGCGGTTTGTTTGATTGCGGGGGGGTGGGGGCGGCGAGCAGGGGAGGAGGGGGGGGTTTCGATTGCGGGGGGGTGGGGGCAGTTGCGGTGGGTGGATTCGATTGCGGGGGGGGGGGGCTTTCAACTCGGCACCAACGGGCGACGAGCAAGGGAGGAGGGGGGTTCGATTGCGTGGGGTGGGGTGGGGGGGGTGGCGAGCAGGGGAGAAGGGGGGGTGGGGGCGGCTGCGGTGGGTTTGATTGGGGGGGGGGGTGGGGGCGACGAGCTGTGGAGGAGGGGGGTTCGATTGCGGGGGTCGGGGGTCGGCACTAGTGGGCGACGTGTAGGGGAGGACAACTCGGGGGGTGTTTCGATTGCGAGGGGATGGGGGGTGGCGAGCAGGGGGTGGGCTTTCAGCTTGGCAGCGGGGAGGGGACGACCATGAGGAGCAACTCCGGGGGAGGGGGTGGGGCCCGGCCACAGGGGGCTTTCAGCTCGGCAGTAGCGGGTTGGGGGGGGGTGCGGCGAGCAGGGGAGGACAACTCGGGTGGAGGGGGGCAATTCTGCTCGGCGACCAGGGGCTTCAGGGGAGCGGAAGTTCGCGCAGAGCTCAGGCGCGCGCGGGTTCGGGGGTCGCAGTCGAAGCTCGGCATGCGAGGGGGGGGGTCGCAGTCGGAGCTCGGCGCGCGGGAGCATGTGATGAACCTGGCGCAGGGAGGAAGCTCCGTGCGGTGGCGGACGGGAAACTCGGCCCGCGGGAGAGGAGGGAGGGAGTAGACCGCGGGGAGGGGGGAGGGAGTAGGATGGCATGTTTTGGAAATAAGAATGGATATTAGGGGTAGTTTTGTATTTTTTTAACGGAATCTGTCAAACATAACGTTCATCCCAAATGGAACATGACACAGGGTTATCTCATGTAAGAGTTAAGCTTTACTCAGGATTTCCCATGTAATTCGCGATTATGCAGGGTTATGAATGTTATTGCGAAATTACTCAGGGTTATGGGTGTAATTATCCCTATGTTTAATTAAGATAGGAAATCAAATAGTAAAATAATTATTCATCGAATGGCTATTCATCTATTGTATTTTCAAGTAAGGGACAACGAGAATTTATGGAAAAATGATGGTTCAATTCGATGTCCTCTAACAGGGAGTTAGAACAAGGATGTGAGTATTGACACACGTGGATACAAATCCAACACGAATAAATAACCAGATTTCTAATTAGTAATATATCAACATTGATCAAAGACAAGCCCTTGGTATTGATTAGCCTAGTTAATGAGAAATGTTGGATTCTAATGTATATTATATCTTCTTCTTTTAAATTATGGATTATCATGAATTGATGTACTTGAGAGTATACATGCTATTGTATGGTGTTTGCTTATTTCAGTTCGGATATCGCTAAGATTTTTGTTTATATGTAATATACAAGGTAGAATATTGTTAATATGCCAAATACATCTCCTTCATGTCTATAAGAGTGTATTTCGTACATTACTAACTGTTCTAGGAATTAAGATGATTTTAATCATGGAAAATTTTCTCTTCTGACCTATTTTTTAATATTTCCGTTGATATCTGTAGTATATCCTGGTATATCCTTTTCCAGAACTATTGATACGATATCGATATTGATATTTCAAACCTTTCTTTAATAAGCATTGATTTTCTTTAGTTCAGTTAGAAAGTTTTATTTCTATTATACTTTAATTCATATTCTTTCATTCAAATTTGAATGATGTTATTTAAAAACTATATGTTATTATCTTCATTTGTTATTTATTTGATATCTAATATAGCTCAGCATTTTGTTCGTACATAATGTGTAATGGGTACCCACTTAATGGTCTAGTGGTAGTACAGTGTGTCTACCACACAAAAGACCAGGGTTCAAATCCCACTCTTGCAGGGGTTGCGTTAGGTAGTCGACGGCCAGCGTAAAAAATAGTCGAATCTTTCAACATGGATTTGAGCAAGAATCCATGTAGCCGACCCTACTTATAGTGGGAGAAGGCTTAGTAGTTTTTTTTATAATGTGTAATGGGATATAAAGCTAATATGCTAAATGCATGTCCTTTATTTCTCTTAGTTATTGTGTTTCGAATTTCATCATTTCTTTTCCAATACCTCTCAGAGTCAACAATTAGCAGTCAAAATTTAGCATTGACAACAATGATATGAGCGATAAAATGTGTATCGGCATGCTAAATACACTTTATTCTTGCATATATGTGTATTTGTATGTTATTTATTGTTTTAAGAATTAAGAATATCTTAATGTGAGAAATCATTTTTTACGTTATTTTCGAGATTTCTATCGATATAGTTGATATATCTTGATATATCATCGATATATCCTTTTTCGAGCTGATCGATATGATATCGATATCGATATTTTGAACCTTGCTTGGAAGTGAATAGAGATATGAATTTCTTTGGAAGTGCCGTGATAAATATATCTGTACTTGGTGGAAATATGCAAAGTAGAGATCTTCCCTCGTACCGCGTCCTAAATAAAGTGTCAATCATCTTCAATGTGCTTGGTTTGCTCATGGAAGACAAGATTAGTGGAAATGTACGGTACAGATTTCTTGTCACAGAAAAGAGGAACAAGAGCGTAGCAGGGAGTCCAAGTTTTGTAGAATGGAGATAAGCCAAGTAACCTTGCATGTGAGTATAGGTATTGCTCTATGTATAGCTTATGTGCTTGATCTTGAGACATCATCTATTTCTTACTTGGCCATGTAACAAGGCTTCCACCAACAAACATAGCATAACCAGCAGTGGATTACTTATCCTCAGGAGAACTAGCATAATTAGCATATGCATTGACAGTGATATCAGTGTGATTGTTAGCCCCATAGAAGAACCCTTTTCCTGGAGAGTCCTTCAAGTATCGAAGGAATGAAATTCTGCCAATGATTATAGTGAGGCTTCTCCATGTACTGACTAGCTTTGCTCACAACATAAGATATATATCCGATTTGGTGATATTGAGATAAGAAAGTTTTCCCACTAGGCTTCTATATTGTGTAATGTCTTCAAACACATGATCTATAAAGGTAGCATGTCTATGTAATTCTACTGGGATTCCTAGTGGTTTGCATCCAAGTAAGCCAACTTTTGTTATGTGAGGATATCCAAATAATGCTTCCTCTGTGATGAGTGCAATTCTTATGCTGTGGGTATCACCTCAATACGTAATAAGTATCTAAGTTTACTAAGGTCCTTGGTGACGTACCATCTGAGAAATGCCTTAGTCTCAAGAATGCATGCGTTATCGTTACCAGTGATAATCATGTCATCAACATAAACAAGTATCACGGTACCCGAGAACCCCCGTTTGATGAGTGCAGAATAGTTAGATATTGTCCTATGAAAATCAAGACAACTGATCTCAGAAGTAAGTTTGTCGAAGTATGCTTGTGGACTCTGCTTTAGGTCATAAATGGCATTATGTGATCGACATACATACTCTCCCTCGATGGATTAACATGATAGATGTGTCATGTTAACCTTCTCCTCTAAATCATCATAGAGATATGCGTTCTTCATATCTAGCTGGGCCGCCCTTACCAGTAGTCATCTGCAAATGATCATGTTGCTGTTGGGTCTCATCAGATTTCTGCACAATTGTAGGCACCTGCTGAACAGTAGCAGCCACCAAATCCTTATCCAGCATAGGCGTCGAAGCTTCAACTTTGCTTGGATCTTCCACTTTCTTCCATATCTTCTCATCCATTTTTTTGTCCTTCCCTCCTGATTGTGTTCTTATTCTTCCAAAGTGTGTCCCAGCACACAACAGCTAGAACAAAACTTTGGGACTCTCTCATACTCTATCTTTTGCCTAAAGATTTGACTTCCATTTTTTATCATCTCAAGAGGGATTCTCGGTGGCAGATCTCAATATAAATATGTACATAACTTGGACGAGAAAACTTCACCACATCTTATGATTCTTATCTGTAGAAATGTATTTGTCGAAACACTTTGCCTAAAGATTTGACTTCCATTTTTTATCATCTCAAGAGGATTCTCAGTGCCAGGAGATCTCGATATAAATATGTACAGAACTTGGACGAGAAAACTTCACATCTTATCTATAGAAATGTATTTGTCGAACAACTGAACAATGGATTTGATCACCCAAGGATTATGCAAATGAATATTGAGACTTGGCAAGCCGATCCAAGTCGCAACATGAATTGGACACAGATTAGGCCGGAAGTATGGTGACCATCTAACAATAGACACCCACTCTTTCAAAAATTTGAAATCCCTAAAGCATCCTCCTCATCCACATATCAGATCAGAATATGCTTCGAGTACAATGCCCCAAGATAGAAATCCCCAGTGATCCATTCTCCCTTGGAGAAACTTCCCAAACTTCATCAAGTCTGCCCTCGAATTCTGAAACTTTGCCAACAAGCTAACAACAAATGGCTTTTGTAGCACCTCTGTTTCATCCTCCGTGAATTCAATAACACAATTCCCTTCCATAACTGAAGCCTCCCTTACAGAAATTGAATCTCCAAAAGCAGGAGCATAATGTGCCCTTTCATAGCAGCCGTGTAGGAGACCTTCCTCTCCTTCATAATTCCCTTCCACAACTGAAGCCTCCCTTACAGCAGTTGAATCCCCAAAAGCAGGAGCATAATGTACCCTTTTATAGCAGCCGTGTAGGAGACCTTCCTCTCCTTCCTAGCATCCTCCTCAATCACTGCCTTCTTTTTAAAATCACCTTTACTTCCAAATAGTGCAAATACTACATGAGATAAATCAGGGAATGTAGAATCATTCATAATACATGAGATAAATCGGGAATGTATAATCATTCAGAATTAGTGTATCTTCTGTCTTCCCTATCACAGGTCTTTCAGGCATATAATTAGATACCTGGTGTGCATTGATGTTCCCAGAAGTTCTAGTTATATGAGACATTTCTTCATATGCTTGTCGTGCACCCAACCCAACCAGCAACCTTCCCAAAAACCTGCAAGCACAGAACCACAGAGCAAAAAGCTCTTATTTGCACTCAAGGGACAAGGCCCACACCAAGTTGTTCTCTTGCAACATGGGCGTACCTCCATATCGGTCACCTTGCATTTGCAAATGCAGGGCACCCTACATCGTGAACTGTTAGAAAATAAGAAATGTGGAAGCTTGATCAGAGATAAAGAAATAAAACTTGAAGAACACATAATTTTAACATGGAACCCTACTCCCTAAGGAGTGGGATGAAACCACGGGAGAAGGCTTCAAAGGGCTGATGTGTTCATTGAACTTTCTCATCTGATACATGAGGTATGTGACTTCTTATATAGCCTCCACAGAGCCTCCAAGTCCCACGACTGGTAGATGTGGGATCAAACTCCTTGATGTGGTAAATGGATCTTGGAAGGATCCATTTATCCATCTTATATGATAAATGACACATGCTGTAACACTCCCCCTTAAGTTGGAGCATGCAATGCACGGCTTGAATACAACAACAACAACAACAAAGCCTTTTCCCACAATTAAGTAGGGTCGGCTACATGGATTCTTCGCCTCCATTCAGATCTATCTTGGGTCAATCTCGGATTTATATCCAAAAAACTAAGATCCCTTCGTATAGTCTCTTTCCAACACTTCTTGGGCCGTCCTCGCCCTCTCTTAGCCGGCTCAACATCCCAACACTCGCATCTCCAAACCGGTGTATCAGTTGACCTTCTTTGCAAATGACCAAACCATCTTAAGCGGTTTTCTCGCATCTTATCCTCGATCGGAGCTACACCAACTTTCTTTCTGATTGCATCATTCCGAATCCGATCTTTACGTGTATGTCCACACATCCATCTTAGCATTTTCATTTCTGCTACAGCCATTCTCCACGGTTGCGCGTTAGGTAGCCGACAGTCAGCAGGAGAGATAAATTCGTAAATAGTGTTCTTAAAGTTCTTTTAAGAACACTATTTATGAATGTATCTCGAAACCGTTCGGATCTTTTAAACATGGATTTAAGCAATGCACGACTTGAATAAACAGAAAAAATCTCAAACTCACACTACAAGACACTACAGACAATATCAACTCAACGCGCACAACTGTCGGCTGCTATCGAGGACATTGCTTCTCATGCCATATAAGTGAGGAGGAACCAACGGGTTGGAGCATGAGTTGAACTGGATCTCCTCGTCGGACATAGTCACTGTAACTGGAAATGAGTCTCCACTTGAAGAACTCTGGTCCGCCACAATAAGGTGGACAACTGGTCCATCTATGAAATGGCCGAACTGAAAAGGCCGTGGAGACATCCTCGTCGGAGTCCACGGGCGCTGGAGAATGGAGTCTGAAAAGTCTCCTCGTCCGAGAACTGTATCTCTCCCATACCGGCTCAGAGAATGGAATCTCTACTATGGAGTTCTTATGAAACCACATGAAAAGTCCTAACCCATATGGCATAGGGAATGTGATCTCTACTCCGGAGTCCCTATGGAACACATGAAAACTCTTATCAAAATAAAAGATAGGGAACACAACAAATGATGGCAAACATGTGCACATCTGATTGAGGACTCAGAATCTGAATGTTGAGTTTGAAAACTGAATAACTGTAGAGTGAGAGAATCTGTCTGGCCTCTGTAATATGAAGAATCTGAATATGGAGATTCTGACAATCTGGCCTCTAGAACTCTACACAATACTCCCCCTTTCTCCCAGACTGTTTGGAAAACAATGACGTCGATCAAGTTGGGAAAAAACAATAAGATGGGGAAAGAAAACATTTTTTTAGACTTTTTTAGACTTATTGTTTTGGGAAAAAACAATAAGATGGGGATATCATTTTTTTAGACTTTTTTAGACTTATTGTTTTGGGAAAAAACAATAAGATGGGGAAAGAAAACATTTTCCTCTTTTCTTAATAGCCAACTCATCATGTGGTACATTTTTTCTTTGTACGTACCTTTTTTTTGCAAATGAGGTCATTTTTTTAACCAATCTCTCCCTCTTCTTCTTTTATATAGGTAGCTCCTTCCTTTTTTTCAGTCGTGTCCCACTTGGGCTTTTTAATTTTTTTTCGTTGGGTCCCAACATGGGCCCGAAAATACCATTATTTAGGGTTCCCACTTGGGAACCCTTCTCTCTAAGGACCAGCTCCCGACAAGGGCTTCTGCTATTGACACCTGCCACCGCCTGGAGAGATGGAGATCGGAGGGGTGACACGATGAAACAAATCTCGTTAGAATTGCCCCATGGGGAGGGAAGTGGAATGGGCGTGAGGTTTAGGGTTTGGTTTTCTCTCTCCATTTTCCCTAACCCAACAGCAGCATCAAAGAACCCAGTACACACTCCCCACCAGAACTCACATTCGCCTCACAATGCCCTCTTTCAACCACCAATGCCAACACAGACACCAACACAGTGCCCACCGTCATGCCTCTCCACCATTAGCACCACCCAAGCTATGAAGCATCCTATTCTCGTGGAGCTCAACCAACGTTGCACCCGTGACACATGGACAAGATCGTCAAAAACCCAACGTTGAGAGAACTGTTCCCATGCTCTTCGTGAAGCATTCCGTCCTCTGGTGCTCCGTAGAGGTCTTTGGCGGTATTTAATACCCCATCTTCATTGGATCAAACCATAATTCTCCTTCCCTTAAATAAGTTTCTTGACTGCATCTGTTTCGTGATTCATTTGCACAGATGGGAGGATTATTAGGGCTTACTATTGATCGATATTCCTTCGTAAGTTCATAACAAGTTGCCAAAGTACTCCACCTCATCTGGCCATATGCAGTTTTTTTAAGCCTGGTTTCGGCAGCCCGGGTAGCTGCTTCATTTTTCATCTGCAGTTTTTTTATAGCGAAACTTTAATCTCTGAAAGTAACCCAGTATTTTTTTTTGAAGCCAAGTAACCCAGTATTGCCTCTTTGTTTCCAATTATCGATTAGTTGCAACCATTATATTGCAGGTCTGTTCAGACTTTATTTGAGCACTACATTTAATTGATTCCATTGCATTGCCAAGTCTGCCACTGTTGTTTTCTTTGAAATTTGGATTACATCACTGTTCATCATCTGTCTGTCATTCTGGAATTTAACCGAGGATATAATGTCATTTATTACCACGTTCAGCCTATTGGCTAGAACTTTCACCAAATTCCACCATTTTTTTCTGGAATTTCAATATCTTTAGGACACCAAAATCGAAATGCTACATTTATTTCTTTTTCCAGGATTTCGACGAAATATCAGCGAAATGTCAATGAAATTTCATCGAAGTTGCATGTTTATGTGAAACAACAAAAATAAGGGAATCTACCTTTCACTTTCATCAAAATTTACAGATATTGATGAATTGTCGCTTATTTATTCACTGTTGTGTTGAGTTGTTTGAGTGCTTTACATTGTTTGAAGAAATTTCTTTAGTTTGTTTCTAAGTTTTAGATCTTAATCTAACCTAAATCAATTAGAGATCTTAGAGTTAAATTCAAATTGTAACTGAAGAGCTTTATATATTTTTTATTATTCTTTATTTTGATATATATTGATTAGTAGTTATCAGTGTTCACACAAGCGGTCTATGCACACGCATATGCGACCGCATATACGTGTGCGGCACCTTCAACGCACCGCTTTCATGAAGCACTCAATTATGTGCCCATGGCGCTTATGCGGGCCGCGTATGCGGGTAGTGCTGCCGCATACACCCTCTGTGCGCCTGCTTTGAGTTAAATGTGATTATTTTATATGTGATTTTTTAAGCCACTTATTTCATGTTATTGTTCTGAAATGTGCCAAATATGTGTATGAAATGTGTGTTATAGTATCATTTGTGCCACATTTTTTTTATTTGTGTCACGTTTTTATTGTATGATTTGTGTCACTTATCCGAATTCGATCATGTGACATAATTTGGATAATATTGTACCCTTATTCTACCATTATTCCTTGTTTTTGCATGTATGCCAACCAAGCATTCCATGACCATTTAAATCCATCGTCGAGTTAGTCGTACTGCACGATTGAAGTAAACACACGAGGAAGAAAAAGAATAATTTACCAATAATTTAGTAAACTAATTTAGTTAACTAATAGTTATTTTGAATGCAATATATTGGTATATGTAGAGTTTGGTACTTTTGATGGAGAATCAGTAATAAATATAACATCAGAAATAAATGACATTATAATTCAACAATAGAGGCATTTATACAAATATATACACATATATTGTATACATGTCGCAATAAAAGTTGGCCCACTTAATTAATTATTAAGAAGCACATCATATCATCGTATCATGAATTTCAGTAGACATACATAGTTACAAGTCTCACCTCCACATATTTGGGTTAACCTTAGAAGTTAGAATATTATCGCTTGAACATTTTGATTTTCTTATGTTATTTTAATTAGTATATTACTAATATTATTTGTGTTAAATTTTATTTTTCTTTTGTATATTTACATATTTTGATGATTGTTGTCAATTATTATGTGTGCTAACTTTTCTATTGAAGTACCGTTATTTGATTGATAGAGATTGTTTTGAGCTCTATATGAAAGTCATTTTTCTTAGATCTTTTATTGGACCACAATTATATATAATTTAGTTCAGTTGTAGTCATTTTTGTATATATTTATTTAGTTTTAAATAAAAAATTAGAAAACCGCGTAAAACCACATATGCCCCCACATACCACTTAATCGCTATTTAGTGATCTGTTCGAACAAATACGCATACCGCTTTCCTGAACCTTAGTAGTTATTATATATGTCATCTCATTCTTATTGAAGAGGTGGTTATCATGACTTTTGCATCCGATTTAATATTCTTTATTAAACACGTTGCTAGATGTCAACATGTAATGATTATGATGATAATATTACTTCAAAACATGTATTTACAGTTCTATTTTACAAATAAGTGTGCGTTTCTATTTTATTTATTGACTTAAGAATATTAAAAATCTTATTTTTTTTAAGAAAAAGTCAAGTTTAGAATCATTTCCAAGATTTTTATGATTTCACAAAAATTTCTCTTTTCGGACTTGTCGAAACGAAACTGAAATCCGAAATTTAAGTCCTTGCTTTCTCTCTACTACAAGGAGTATTTGCGGATGTGCGAGTGCTAGGTTAGCAACCTCTGAAGTCTTGTGATTGTAAGTATTTGCAGTATATCAGGTTCGATATATATTGTGTTTATGAATGCTACATAATTTGTTAGCGTTAATTGATTTGTTTGTCTTGTATATCATATATTTTACGATCACAAGCTATATAATGTACTAGACATATATATTCGAAAGATTTATATTTGTGTATTTATGTGTGTCTTATTTTATTTTTAAAATAAAATAATTTTTTAAGTTGAAAGTATTTTGGTTAGATACAAATTCTAAGTTATCGTTTACATAAGATATCATTTTGCTAGTACTCCTTGTTGGCCTATGTTTTTCTCTGCTATTATTGCGTGTGTCTGCATTCTCTTCATGTTTAAGAGGTGAAACTGGTGGCTTCTAATTTCGGTTACAAATCTGATTCTGGTTCTAATTTTAGCAGCATACTACCTTTTTTTGTTGAAGCAATTGGATAGAAATTTAATGTAACATATCACATTAATATCTTACTACTAGAAAAAAATGTATTTCTATCTCATATATTGAGTTAAAGAATATTAGAAGTCTTAATTTTGGAAAAAAGAGAGTTTTCAAGTTATTTCCCCAATTTCTGGGCATTTTACCGAAATTCCACCAAAATTACATCGAATTTCTCTTTCCAGGATTATATGGAAATGAAATTGAAATCCGATATCTAAGACCTTGCGAAAATGGTCATCCATACCACCTCACTGTCAAAATTACATCGAATATTAAAAATCTTATTTTTTTTTAGAAAAAGTCAAGTTTAGAATCATTTCCAAGATTTCTATGATTTCACCAAAATTTCTCTTTTCGAACTTGTCGAAACGAAATTGAAATCCGAAATTTAAGGCCTTGCTTTCTCTCTACTACAAGGAGTATGTGCGGATGTGCGAGTGCTAGGTTAGCAACCTTTCAAGTCTTGTGATTGTAAGTATTTGTCGTATACCAGGTTGGATATATATTGTGTTTGTGAATGCTACAGAGTTTGTTAGCGTTAATTGATTTGTTTGTGTCTTGTATATCATATATTTTACGATCACAAGCTATATAATGTATTAGACATATATATTCGAAAGATTTATGTTTGTGTGTTTATGTGTGTCTTATTTTATTTTTAAAATAAAATAAATTTTTTAAGTTGAAAGTATTTTGGTTAGATACAAATTCTAAGTTATTGATGCAGCGTGACCCCAAATTAGCGTGACCCCAAATTAGGGGGCCACATTTATTTAATTAAATAATTATCAATTTTATTTACGTTTTTAGCGGTCGTATTGGTCCAATTGAATAATTGAGATCGCCTGTGATCTCAACGTTGATTTCGTAGATTTTAATTATAATTGTTGGTCAATTAAATAATTAGAGTCTAATTAAAGTAATTAGAGGTCAATTAGGATTTGTTAGAGTCCAATTAGATAAGTGGTTGTCAATTTTACTATTTTTGTACACCCTCTCTCCTATATAAAGAGAGGGTAGGTCCTTGTTTTTGGACAGTCAATTATGAAGTAAAATTTGAGTTTATCTCATTTTATCCCCTCTCCTTCTCTCTCTCCCTCCACGCGATCTCCGCGGTTCTCTTCTCCAAACCCCTCGTTCCGACGAGTTTTTCTTCCTCTCACCCCTCCAATTTCTCTTCTCAACCCCTCTCTTCTTCCACCAAATATCCCCCAAAAAAATATATTATCATATTATCGTCGACGCCGATTTCCAATCCGCATCATTTGGTATCAGAGCATGGCCTTTAGATCGTCCTCACGATCTAACGATCCGCCCCGGCGTCCGCATCGACACCATCGTTCATCCGAACGAAAGCCGCGAGCCAATGACGTCTACGACAAGGAGACGGAACGCATGGTACGAGATCTGCAGAACAACTTCCGATCCGTGTTATCAATGTTTCGAGACTTCACAACCAACCTTGAGGCCTACCGCGACGCCCAATCGAAGCCGCCACCCGTTGAAGCCGCTACCACCAGTTTGGACGAAGAAAACGTCGCGAAAGAAGACCAAACGGTTGCTGTCCAGATCGTTTTGGAAGAAAAAAATGAAGAAACAAGGGCTGTCCAGGAGTTTTCCGATCAGTCCCCGTCGTCTACGGCGATCCCGAGGGCAGCCCCGGCCCCCACGTAAACAAGGGCTTGTCCAGGAGTTTTCCGATCTCCCCGTCCCCCCGTCGTCTACCGGCGATATCCCGAGGGCAGCCCCGGCCCCCCACGGCAGTTCCGCGGGCTGTCCAGCCCGCCCACAGCACCAGCCGCGGTCCCTTCCGCCACTCCGGTGCATCCCCCGCCTCCACGTGCGCGAGTGGCCCTCTGCGGCGCCTCCAGCCACAGCCCCTCGCCTCTCTCCCCCGGGTCTCCCCTCCTCCGTCTGCTACCCCCCGAACCCCACCGCGCCCCCAGCCACACTGTACCCACCCGACCCTCTCTCTCGAACCCTACCTCCTTCCGAAGCCTCCTGCCCTCTCCACCCTCTCCCCCATCGCCCCTCCCCTCCTCCCCTCTTCTTCCTCCTGGGTTTCTCCCGACCCCCACCTCTCACCCCGCGTCGCCTCTTCCCCTTTCCCCCGCGCCACCCCTCTCTTCCCCAGCGCCGCCTCCTCTCCATCCCCCTCGCCGCTAATCCTCCCGCGCGCCCTTCCCGTTTCCACCGCACCACCCTCCCTGGCGAGCCCTTCGATCAGACCCCGCCCCGGCCTCTCCTATCCACGCCGCCTTTAGCGTGATCGCCCACGGCCCCGCGCGCGCAGGCCCACGACCTCCCCCGGCCGCGTCGCCCGGTCGGCGGCGCCCCCTTGGGTTCAGAGCCCTCGCAGCCGCCACTTGGGGTGGAGAGAAACCCTAACGATATCTCCAGGAACCGAATCCCTGAGATTTGGGGCTTGGAATATGATTGGGATAAATTACAAAAAGAAAACTTCCAAAAAATATCTATTTGCAGAAAGGTCCAAGGCTATAGAAATGTGAGGAGAATTGAAGGGGTACGAAAATTGCAGGGTACCCTCCTATTGGAAAAATTATAAACGTAATGTTGAAGATGATCCCATGGGAGGGAATCGAAGCCCAATTCAAGATGATTTCTCCAACGATCCACCTCACATCACGCAATCGTCAGGAGCCGAATTTTTTAAAGCGGTGGAGAGTGATGCAGCGTGATCCCAAATTAGGGGGCCACATTTATTTAATTAAATAATTATCAATTTTATTTACGTTTTTAGCGGTCGTATTGGTCCAATGGAAATAATTGAGATCGCCTGTGATCTCAACGTTGATTTCGAATTTTAATTATAATTGTTGGTCAATTAAATAATTAGAGTCTAATTAAAGTAATTAAGAGGTCAATTAGGATTTGTTAGAGTCCAATTAGATAGGTGATTGTCAATTTACTATTTTTGTACACCCGCTCTCCTATATAAGAGAGGTAGGTCCTTGTTTGGACAGTCAATTATGAAGTAAAATTTGATTTATCTCTTTTTATCCCCTCTCCTTCTCTCTCTCCTCCACGCGATCTCCGCGGTTCTCTTCTCCAAACCCCTCGTTCCGACGAGTTTTTCTTCCTCTCACCCCTCCAATTTCTCTTTCAAACCCCTCTCTTCTTCCACCAAATATCCCCCCAAAAATATATTATCATATTATCGTCGACGCCGATTTCCAATCCGCATCAAATGCCATTCTGACCACCCTCGGATTCTATGATAACTCAATTCTCCTTTGAGAGTCAGTAGGTCAATACACGTTTGAGAGCACCATTACAATCTCATTGACCCAACTGCCTTAAAGCCATCGACAGTTGTGGCACCCTCTCTCCTCTTCAAAAACAAAACAACAACAACAAAGCCTTTCCCACAATTAAGTAGGGTCGGCTACATGGATCTTCGCCTCCATTCAGATCTATCTGGGTCAATCTCGGGCTTATATCCAAAAACTAAGATCCCTTTGTATAGTCTCTTTCCAACACTTCTTGGGTCGTCCTCGCCTCGCCTCTTCAATAAGATAGAAAAAAATCAGATTCCAACCTTCTCTCAACAAAGTTAATAAATCAATAGCCTTGAACTCTGACAAGCAATGATATACCATGGAGTTCCATACCTTATCAATCCATTCTCCCAATTTTGTTTCTTGCAGTAGAACAATATCTGAGTGCCACTATCCAAAAATCCTTATATTGTCCTGTCTTTTAGATCCCTTAGCCCCCTGACATTCCAAGATGCAAGTTTCATTGGTTAATAAATTTTCCCTTTGGAAGGCCCTTGGCTAGACTAAAAAGCAATCCCTTGGCTAGACTAAAAAGCAATCTTGAGATGTTACAATTGAACATGTCATCTGATGCTAAAGTAACAACATCCACAACGGTTCTGTAGGTTTCAGAAGTGTACGATCAGTTGCACTGCATCCTTTGACATCACATGAGCTAAGACCATCATCATTCACTTGTGAAAAAAGACCATAATCTCCTACGAATACCTCACTACCATGGAAGGTTTTGGGTGAAAGCTTGGTGACTCCAGACATTGCCTTGCACTAAGGACAAAAAGAAGCAATCAACCACCTAACAATATATATCGACATCATCAACTGAAGTCGAACATGCCAGATGTATAGGAATGTCCCCGCACAAACTGCATATGCATCTGTATGTGCCTATGCGATAGGTGAGCCGAACCATATTCTTCTATGCAATGATTTGTGCTGCTCTGTAATGTAATATTTGGTCCTAGGACCTAATTGGATTCTATTGCATTGCATGAGCTAGAGAAATCATCATATCGACGACATGTCGGTGACTTATCTCGAATATTTGCCGAAATCAATCTCAACACAACAACAACAACAAAGCCTTTTCCCCAATTAAGTAGGGAATGTTGAAAAAGATCCGAATACCATGAGACAACTTCCTAAATATTTTTTAAAATACTATTAGGAAAGTTGTCTCCGACTGTTGTACGCGCTGCCTACCTAACCAACCCTCCTCCGCGGAGCCATCCCTGAGTTATATCGATGTCCATTCGCCAACTTGGCCAACGACCGAAATCAATCTCAATTGACTAAAATGCAAAAAAAAACTAGACCGAATCTCCGTCTATCGATGTCATTTCGCCAACTTGGCTAAACTGATATATTGACAAAAATCGATGAATTCGTTGACATTTTAGGCCATGTTTTGTCTGCATAGCGCGCAGCACCCTATCCAGTCTACATTCTAAATAGAATTGATATATAACTTAGACTAGATATTTATTTTATGGGTAAATGGGGCTGCCCCTTAGGGGAGCTAACTTAGCTCCCCACCCCATTTTTGTCCATTTTTTTAATTTTTTTGAAATTTTTTTCTGTGAATATTCATCACTATATCCCTATTATGTCATAAAAAATTCATATGAAACAGAGACTCCTACGGCCTTCTCCGACAGTCATTTTTAACGGTCCAGGATTTTTTAAATCGACCCTGTCTGGATGGAGGTCGTAGGACTCTCTGTTTCTCATGAAATTTGAATGACATAAATAAGGATATAATAATGAATTTACACGGTTTTATTTTCAAAAAAATAAAAATATACGAAAAATAGACGGACCCTTATTTTATTACTAGTTTTAATAACTTGCATATATATTGTCAGTAATCCTTATATGTAAGCTGTGTTTACATTATTTTATCACAGGCCAATAATGCATCTATATATGTAGGTGGTAGGTGAGTCGAATCATATTCTCGATGCAATGCCTTAGGCGATCTATAATATATATTTGGTTTATATATCCACTTATTCAGCCATATAGGCTGCATATTCAATCTGTATTTTACAGTGTGCCCATGCGACATGAAGACCACATTGATTTCCTACGTCGGTCCATTATATATGTCTCCGCATATGCCATAATTATGCATCTGATTTCCTATGCTGCTCGCCTGTGCACCTCCTATGTGGATTGACATCTCGATGGTGTTTCTCTTAGGTTACCAATCATTGTTGGGTGATCGCCATTGCCTCCTGTACTCGGCAATCCTATAATTTATATCCTTCATTTTTTTACGTATCTAAAATAGTACTTTTGTTGTAATCCTGAAACTTCTTTAATGTATGCATTGAAACATAAATCATAAATAAATGTTAAACTATAGTTAGCATTAAAAATTAAATTATAAGCAGAGATTGCAATTATTGTTGATGGATATG
Source organism: Ottelia alismoides (assembly GCA_037367405.1). Lineage (NCBI taxonomy): Eukaryota > Viridiplantae > Streptophyta > Magnoliopsida > Alismatales > Hydrocharitaceae > Ottelia > Ottelia alismoides. Next base: position 1,287,625 of record JAZKJV010001550.1, read on the forward strand.
CATGCAATCTCGTAAATAATACTACGATCGTTAGTTGTTGGATATATATTCCTGAGTATATGCTTTAAAGTAAAAAAGTAGTTTTTGTGTACTTCTTACTGGATTATATATTTATTGTACTTCAATAGTTGCTAGGTATTTATCAATAGTTCATGGGTATAGAAAACTGTATAGAATTGCATATACCACACATTTACTCTTGCATACTGCTTAATCACTATTAGGTGATATGTCCGAATGCATGTGCATACCGCTTCCGGAACTTTGGATGTTTAACATAGTGTTGATATTTTATTATATTTTGAATAACGTTATATATAAGCAATAATTATTACATATATGCCATTTTTAACATGATTTTCTTGTCAAAATTTATGTTAAATGTACAAGCTTACCCTAACTTTTATTTTTGGTCTTGAAGATTATTAAAAAATAAAACATTAATAATGAATTACCATTTATTTTAAATTTAAGAATATACAAGTGCACAAAATTTGCATATTCATCGCATATCGCATTATCGCTCTGCGATGACCTACTTGAACGAATCTATATATCGCATTTCTGGACGTTGTACTTGCCTCTACTCCATTCGAGGCTAACTATTAAGTGCGACAATTCTATGACCATCAGATTACTTAGATTGAACACATGGCTACTCTCAACCTTCGGTAATGACCAACGATGTTTAAAGGATGGGTATTGAGCAAGACAATTCCAAAGATCCATGCTTTCCAAAAGTTGAAGAGCAGAAGATGGGATGCCCTCTTTAAGTTGGCCCAAACGATGATGTCAAAGGCGCTCGCTCATAAACCCAAGCAAGGTGAGGTGTGACCCCAACGCATAACCTCGCTACAAGTCAAGCGTTTTGCCTCGGGCGTCGGCCTAGGTGTGCGTTGGCTAGAGGAATTGGGCACTCAAGGCACAAAGCTAGGATTTTTGGCCTACATTTTACGATATTATCCTTTTTAGGTTCTTATGTCAGATATATATATTACTTTTAAAGATATTCATATATAAACACACACATTCATGCATAGCTTACGCACACTTCATTACACACATATATACATCCATATATTAGTTCTAAGTTATACATGCACTTCTACCTTCCTAGATACATATTGGCTTGAAGCACTATAAGTACATACATACATATACATATAAATAAACATAACGCAGTCATATGTATGGAAACACACACAAAAACACATATGCATATACATGGACATGTGTAAACACATACATACAATATACGTAAACACACATACTTCTACATGCACAAATATGTATTGGTCAAAGTATCACACAAACACACACTAAAGTGGAGAGGAGCCTCTGTTGTTCTCTGTGATGAGAAAATTCCTTTGAAAATCAAAATAAATTTCTACGAAGTAGCCGTGAGACCTGTATGCTCTATGGATCTGAATATTGGCCGGTGAACCATAGACCATGTGCAGAGAATGACAATAGCAGAAATGAAAATGCTAAGGTGAATGTGTTGGCATATACGTAAAGATCGGATTCAGAATAGATGCAATCAGAATGAAAGTTGGTGTAGCTCCGATCGGGGATAAGATGCGAGAAAACCGCTTATGTGGTTTGGCTATTTGCAAAGGAGGCCAGCTGATGCACCGGTTAGGAGATGCGAGTTTTAGGATGTTGAGCCAGCTAAGAGAGGGCGAGGAAGGCCCAAGAAGTGTTGGAATGGGACTATATGAAAGGATCTTAGTTTTGTGGATCTAAGCCCGAGAATGACCCAAGATAGATATGAATGAAGGCACATAATCTATGTAGCCGACCCTACTTGATGTGGGAAAAGGCTTTGTTGTTATTGTTATTATCACATGTATACACTCACGCACATTTGCTGCACACATCACGTGCATCAAGTTTTAAATATCGATTTCGATTTCGTTTTGAGATGGTGAAAAAACAAAATAATTTCGAAATCTCGTCGAAATTTCGCCAATTTCGGCCTAGATTTGTGAAGGAAGGGTCCAATATCGAGATTGCGATTCCGGTTTCGGTGTATGTCCAATTTCGCCGAAATTTCTCAAAATTTGAAACACTGACATGCATACACACAGTGTACACATTAACAAGGCCCTAAATATCGGTTTTGGTCATCGTATCGTTGACCGACCGGAACAAAATTTCGATCGAACTTCGTCATTTTGGTCGGGTTTTGTTCTATAGGCCACCCATCTAGCTGAGATATCGGCCATTTTGGTTGAATTTCAATGCCTGTTGAAATCGAAATTCGATCGAAATTTGGCCGAAATTTCAGCGAATTTAGTGGACACAACACATTAAAGCCTATTAGCAGTTCACGAAATATATTTCAGATTTTAAGATCCTGAGCGAATTTGACTTAGCATATATATTCAAAAAGTAATTAAAGAAAAGTGATTAAAATTGACACGGTGTAGACACGTCTTGAAGAGAATGAAGAGCATATTATTTAGAATATTATGCTCAGCATGCAGTTTCTCTTTTTTTGCCGTTCTCTTTGTTTGGCATATTTTCAGTTTCATCCAAGCAGGTAAAACCTGAATTATTGGGTGGAAATGGGCTATGTACTTTAGCACAAACTCAAGATACCCAATCTTGATATGAATAAAACTATTGTATGCGTGGACAGATGCTTTTCTCCTCAGTTTACCCTAATTCTTGTTTGAGCCCATCTTTTCTTGGTTTCGCCATAAATGCATAAATATTCCTTTTAACGAGAAAAAGGGAACCCCGTTTTGGAATTGTTTTATCTTCTCTTTATAAGCATTCTTTTTCTGTCTAAACAAATAAGCACGATGAATCTGAAACTCTCGTATTGACATAAACAAGTACATAATGAAACTAGAAAAACAACACAAAACAATTAGGCAGCAAAGGTTGGAAAGTTCTGTCGGAATACTTGGTGCTAAACTTCAATGGGAATTATTCATGCATGTAAACGGGCTTTTGGGATTGTTTTACTAGCAAACAGTCAATGATGCTTGGAAAGAATCAGGCTCTGCCATAGTCTTCACTCGTTGCTATCAAATGCGAGTATGCAACCTTGAGTTCTCATTAAAATCATGCAATACTGCATAATATCTTTTAGGGAAAACTGGGGTCTTATTCTGTTTTTATGATCTTTCCATGTTTTGTCTAGAGTAAGAAGTATCTGTGTCATGTCATGTCTAGACAAGAAATAAGAAGTGCCATTCTGATGAAAGTCATTGAATTACACAACTATTTTTCCTGCAGAGTTTAGATGATATTGATTTTGCATGGTGTGAGGACCTTTTATGTGTTGTAGACGTGTTTGTAACGGGCATCATGTATCACGGTTTGTAGGTTTTTTGGTTGAATGAATCTTGGTCGACTAATCCACCAGAGGTAGTCATCCTTTGTCTTTTAAAAAGAAAGAAACAATGTCTATGGACATGGGTATGGTTTCAGCCTGCATCGACCTGGTACTTTAAATGAGATTCTGACTAGATTCTTGCCCAGAATTGTAGGCATTATTGATGGAGAAGACTGAACAAATTTCCTTAATATTCCAATCTTTCAACATGGATTTGAGCAAGAATCCATGTAGCCGATCCTACTTATAGTGGGAGAAGGCATTCCAATCACGTTCTTCTTGAAGATTACTCTGTTCATATCTCCGTGTTCTATTGTGAAGGTTCAAGAACAATTGGAGAGCCAAAAAAAGTGACTATACAATGAAAAAACCTTTTTACTAAAGGGGTAGCAGCAGTATTTCTGGGAAGTATGCCATTGGAGGTATAGTTTGCCTTTTTCTATCGTCTTCCTCTATATTTCATGCATACAATACTGACTAATTAGTGCGTTCATAATGTTAGTGCAATAAGCTGGCATCTATGTAATTTCATTTTCGCTCTGCATGAGTAGACTAACTCCAGGTACAAGCAAGCAGTATAATTAGTTGCTCGTATGCTGAACAAGTGGATGGGCAATTTCATGGAAGATGTCCAAAGTCACATGCTGAACTTTTTTGAAATGCTTTCTCAAACTAGGTTTCATCCAGATTCGGGCTGGTCAAAGTACAATGCTGAAAATAGAACACTTAGAGAGGGGGAGGTATGTTTTTTTTAAAACTACCAAATGGTGTTGCTTTTGTACTCTTACTTTCATTCATTATGCCTTTGTTCCTGCCAGTAATGTGGCTTAATCCATGTACAATGTTTAGTATGTGGTTTAGAAAAAATATCACTCATTTTACGAGTGATGGGTCTAAACCAAGGTTGCAAAAGTCGGTAGTCGGTCGGTCGAGTCACTGACTAAGGTTAATCGGTAGTCGGACGATTAATCGGATTTAGTCGGGCTTTAATCGGCTCGTATTTTTTAAATATATAATCATTTTTATACGTATAATATTATATTTTTACATAGATTTATATGCACATTTATATTTTTTTTACTATTATAATGAATCAAAAGAAGTAATTGAATTTAAATAAAATATTAAGCGTATTAGAATAAGTTTGCTTTTAAAAAAGTAAAAAAATATGGTATTTCCAAGCAAAAATTGGTTGACTAGTAGACCTAGTCGGAATTAGGCGGTACTCGGTTGACCACCCAACTGACTAGACTAGTCGGACCTACTAGTCGGGTTAGTCGGGTGACTTTTACAACATTGGTCTAAATTGTGTCGATGCTATATTATTATTAAGGATTTCTATCACTTGTGCCCTTAGATGTTGCAATATTAGTTATGCCCTTCCTTTTTTTGGAATATCAGTACTGCCCTTGACTTCTTCCACAGTTATCACTTGTGCCCCTCGAGTTAGTTGCCATCCATCTGTATCCCAAACGAACATTAACTTTGAGGACAAAAGGCTATTTAGAATTAAAAGCTAGGGTAGATATCTTTTTCTCCAGCACCATCTCCCGAAACCTGTACATGCCGATCTTATGCGACAGATGCCATAGAGCGTGTACCCGGTGCCAAATACCTATATGTCCCCACCACGTTGCTAACTTGCTAGTGATCAAGAACGACATGCTGCCGCCTTGCACTCTGCTCCGCTTTGCAAGGTTGAAGCTCGCGACTACTGCTCACGTCTCCTCATCGAGGTGGACATTGTTGTGCTTGCTGTCGTGGTTTATTATGACGGGTATGCCTTGGTGGATGTATGCCAACCCCCTCCTTATGTCCAAGATGATGGTCTTTCTTTGAGGCCACATCGAGGGATTCCTCTTGTATAGGTTGTTGTGGAGCCTGCCCTTGGGCATGTAGTCGTATACAAGGTACCTCTTCTTACCACCATTGGCATCCTCTATGATGCAACTTCCTCGAAGAGAGACGAGGTTCATGTATCCTAGACTGTTGGTGATCTCCACCTTGTTGCAAAACTCCTCGCCATCAAGATGTTCCGATTCAAGTACCTTTTTTACATCAACGACGTTCCCATCTGAGAGGACCCCTTGTACACCATCTCGAACCCACATCGCCCTACACGTTTCTTCTAAGAGAAGTCGTTCGTGGCCCTTTTCAGCTCCTTAATGGTGTACCAAACTGCCCTTGTATTGGGTCCGTGGTAGCGTCAATCTTCTCTACTTGGTCTGACTCTTCTTCGATACAATCAGAAGCCCAAGCCTTGTACGAGTGAAGTGACCATCAATGCTGCTGCACTAGATATGGAAACCAAGACTAGTACATGGCACCTTTGCGATCTATCAGAGGAACCCCGGAGCTGCTGAAGAAGTAGAAGAGCACTGAGGAGGAAGTCATAGTATCGAGATTTGTGGGTTCAGAGGACGTCAGTGGCATGGTGGATGGTGAAGTAGAAGCAGTCGGTGGTTTGGGAGGCGTTGCCGTTGAGCTTGGAGAGTGGAGTCAAAATTTCAAACATGGCAGTGAAGCAGGCGTTGCAGAGGGTGTTGGCCATGCTTGAGCTATATGAGGCGTTGAGGGCTTGGGTGCCTCTGAGCATGTGAGCCCAATCCTGCGTAGTGGTGATGCTCGTGCATTTGTTATCGACAACGTGGAAGTCTGGGGCAGGGAAGTAGGAGAGTACAACAAGGGGATGGAGAAGGAGAAGGTGAGGAGTGACTAGAGGGAGAAGGGGTGGATCGAGGAGGTGGGGGCATTGGGGAGGCCGAAGAGGGAGGTGTCCCTGAGGCATTGGGAGAGGCCGACATCGAGGAAGCCGGAGGGGGAGGTTGGTGGAGGGAGGCAGAGGAAGGGGTTGGAGGGGGAGGTCAGAGGAGGAAGGGGCTGTAGGGGGAGGTCAGCAGAGGAGGAAGGGGCTGGAGGGGGAGGTCGGAGGAGGAAGGGGCTGTAGGGGGGAGGTCAGCAGAGGAGGATGAAGGGGCTGGAGGGGGAGGAGTGGAGGAGGATGGGGGTTAGATTTTTTACAGTTATGCCTTTTTTAACCACACCATCATTTGAATAAGTCATGGTTTAGTTCAACTCATCGACGGCCGAACTAATAGAAACGCATAAGTGATAATGGTGCAAGAAGTCAAGGACACAACTGATATTCGAAAAAAGGGTGGGGCATAGCTTATTTTTCAACATCTAAGAAGGGCACACGTGCTAAAACTCTTATTATTACTAAGAGCTCTTCGGAGTATTCAATGTAGGACATCCAGGTACCCAATTGACCTCGTGGTACAAAGTTCAGAAGGCCCCCACTGCTTTATTCGTGTGGTTGATTCTGGTTTCTTACTATTATTAATATTGAGTATATGATACAAGTCCTAATCTCTTTGGTTGCGTAAGTTCACTGTACTTAACTAGTTTACTAAAATAGAAAGTATTTGGCCAAATAGCTAAACGACACCATCAATTAATACAATCCTTTTTTGTGCACGGAGGTTGGGGTAAAAAACATGATGTTTAACACTCTCGGCCTTCTGTTCAAAATAGCAAGCATGGATAGAAAACCATACATACACAAACATGAAATTAGAAGATTCGCCCGTATTTGGGCTCCGTCCTTAGGAGATGGGAGATTTTTTAGTATGATAGAAGGAGACAGCAGTATTGATTACTATTGTGATGGCCCTATAGTTAGCCGTAAACCTGTGATTATGGAGCTTATTTCGTTGCTCCAAGCGCACACTATGAGATCCTTATTTCAGGAAAGGGGCCTTCGCCTTCCATTGCTGGAGAAGGTTGTAGACCTTGGGCACAACTAAATAAATTATTGTCAATTACATCGATAACTTAGCAAGGATTACCTCATAATTAGTACCATTTTTATACCACCTCATTTTTTTAAAAAAAATGTCACATGAGATGAGAAGGCTATTGTGGCATTCTTCCTGACAAGGTAGCACAATCTTACACGGGGTTGGTCGCTGGTGACTATCACCCAATCTTATAGTTGAAGGTGAAAGAATGGTTTCTCCAGGCTCATCCACACAACTGCAATTTTGAACTTGTTATTTTAACCTTGGTTATCATCACCATAGCGAGAATTATATTTAGGTTGATTTGCATATTCTAGATGATATGCATGCTCATGCCACTGCAGGAAAGAAGCTCTTAGTTTTTGCATAAAGCTGGACTTGGACTTCAAAATTTGCTAACCTGGAGATCACATATTCTGGTTAAATTCTTGGTGCCATAAACATTCATCTCCGATATGATTTCTGTTCTATCGGAGAGTTGTTGCTATTGCGGCTCATAAGGTCGTCACATTTTTCTCCAGACAAACAAGGGTCAGTTTCTCAATGACGATATGCCAATATTAAAATTTCGGATTTTGTCTTATTGATGTAACGGAGCCATTCTTTTCTTTTCAGATTTATCAAAATGGTTGCTGAACGGCCGCTGAAGCACAGAATTCCGATCCCTAGTAGTTAAGCCTATGGGGAGACATACTCGAATACATCTATATTTGTCTGTATTATGTAGCTGATAATGCTTACAGAAAAATAATTTCAGATTAGATTTTCTCGATCTGTATATGTATGTTTTCTTCAGTTGCTTGTCTCTGGAATCTTGCAACTTCTGTGCTGATTTGTTATATAATGGAAAATCATTGATAATTTGATTTGCTATGGTGATATACTATGTTTTTATGTAGACAGTATCAATTGCAAAATTCTTCTTGTGGCGAAGTATCGCCTCGGATTTTCCCGACTGCTGTTGGGTATTGAAAACATGTCTATTAGAGGGTGACTGAGTGGTAATTGTTTTTACTGGCATTGCATGTCATTGTATGAATGATGTATAAGGGCATCAACATTTATCGTGTACTATTAACATCGACGTAACCATCACATGCGAAAAAGTTGATAAATGCGAAGATGTTATGCATATGCATAAAACAATGGGACTAATGAAGTTGAATGATGGGGGATCAAGCAAGGAGAAGCTAGTTTTACTCATGTCTAAAACAAAGGATTACTTGTCGTCTAAGAGGTGAAACTTTTCTCGTTTTGAAGTCTACAATAGAGGATATTGTGTTGGCATGGTTCTAAGAGGTAAAGACCATGTTTGAATTAAGTGAAAGGTGTGGTTTGCATTATCTGAAGGTTTCATTCTTCTTTGAAAGCTTTCCCTTGATTACGTTTATTGAGTCCATTATTTTAATGGATAATTTAAATTTTGAGCTTTACTGTAATTCCCTAAGAACTAAATGATAAAGGTTTCCCCTAAGCTGACATGGGAACTAGAGATAAAATCCTTCTGAATCATGCCATGTGTATAATGGTAATCTACCTCAACGTGTTTGGTCTCTCATGCGAGGTAGAGATGTTGGCAATGAAAAGAACATCATGGTTATCGCATTGCAAATGCATGGAAAGAGGTGCATCAACAACTAAGTCGGTTAGAACAAATCTGACCCACATCACCTCAGTGCTCCCGTATGACATGGTTTTGTACTCTAACTCAACACTAAATCTAGCAACCACAGTATGCTTCTTACTCTTCCATGACACCAAAGAGCTCCCGATGATTACTGCAAAGCCAGAGGTAAATTTCATGTCCTCATGCATCCTGCATAGCCTGCATTTGCACATGCCGTGACGGTAACGGATGACCGTGTACTAAAAAACATCATGTACGTGGATAAGACTTTAGATACCTAATGAGCATGTGAATCGCATCCGTGAGCATGTCTCAGCTGCTTCATAAACTGTCTAACTTTGCTCAGATGTAAACGGTCAAATACGAATATATATGTTAACTTATTCTCATCCATATTTAAATATAGATACAGATATCGACGGATAGGAAAAGCAGATAGCAGATACATATGTAAAACAAATACGTATCCGATGCATATAATAGCGTAAGTGCTCTTCAAATTAGCTTAAATATACATGTATTGGATGACTTATACATGATATAAGTACACTAAATGTATTTATTTCCTCAGTCGTATTAAATATGGTGAAAGAGAGCTATGTTACATGCAGATAAAAATAAATCTACAATTATGTTTATACATGTAAACGAATATACTAACACATATACAAATACTTGTGGATATCAAAGTATCATCCATATATGTATCCCTTCTAAATGGATATGGGTGTCAAAATCTATATAAAACGGATATAATAATGGATCGAATACTGATATATCCTATTCGTTAACATCAATACTGTTAAATCACACAAATTCAAGTTATGATGCTTTGTTTGCCACACTTATGTGTCATTACTTTTCACATTCTCAATGCATGCAATCGGATTGAATTGCTGTGATTAAATTTTGACAATTTGTGAATTGTAATTGGCCAGTAATTTGCTACGTTTTGATTGAGGTCAAACTTGAAACAAACATCAGAAAATTGACAATAGACCTAATACTAGTCTCAACAGTGAAGGAGAGATTCCTTCTAAAAGGTTTATTCTATTCCTACAAGTGAGTAGAAGGTTTATCATATTCCTACAAGATGACTCAGGATCCATACAACATCTGGTGTCAGTACAACTTCACCTTGGTAGACCATACTCACCATGGAGAAGGCGAAGCTCCTTCGTGTACCTACAGATATGCAACATGTAAATCAGCGAGGAGTCGAGGATACTCCTCATCACTTGTTGAATTGAACTGTCGTCGCAGCGAACCCTCCTGTCCATTTCTTGCCAGCAGCACCACAATACATTAGCAATGGCCCATCATTTCAACGCCTTCGATGAACACATTGCCCCTTCGGAGACAGCGCTCGCGCCTGCTTAAAATTCAGAGAAACTCCAGCCTCTTGGGGCCAAAAACCTGTCTTCGTTGCCAAAAGAAGCAATCCTTCCAACAAAGTCAACAGGCCCATTCCTGAAAAGAAGCATCTATTATGCAGAAAGAAGAGCTTCCTCTATTCTATGGGAAGAAGTTAAAAATCACATATATTGAGCCTTCACTATATGGAAGAATCCAACAACAGAACTTAAGCAACACATTAAAAAGGCTTCTCCATGCATATTATTGTGACATAACATAAGAAGCACATGCTAATATACAAGATTATAATTTTGTGTGAGCATTATGTTTCTACATGGGATCTTTGAGGACAAAGAACTCTAATAGACACATTCTGGGAAAAAAAAGCATGGATACATTTGAATGGTTGTTTTAGAAAGAAGATCTTTGGGAAAAAAACTCTATTAAACACAATTTGGAAAAAACACTTGAATACATTTGAATGGTTGTTCAAGAAATAACTGTTTTTGTCTATGGGTGGCATTTTCTAGAGGTGAATTTGCCATTTTCCATGAATCTGCAGATTCTTTTAAGATGAGTCCATGCGGTGCCTCTGCTGTATCACAGTACCTCTTTCCCAATTCTGTTTTGAAATAAACCTTATTTAGGATTTTGTTCCAAAATGCGAAAACCTAAAAACCATTCAGGTTACTCATTCCCTTGTATCGAGCCGAATTCATTTGATCCTGTTGTTGGAGCATAAGTTGTATGCGCCTATTGAGTTGTAACAGGGTAAATGGATCCTGGAGGAGATCCATTTACCCCATCCAGTGTTTAGTCCCACATCGTCCAGTGGTGGAACTTGGAGGCTCTGGAGAGGCTATATAAGGAGCCCCAGACCTCCTGTACTCATTGAGAAAAAAGAATGCATAGCATGCCCCATTGAGGGCTTCTCCCGTGGTTTCATCCCGCTCCTCACGGAGTAGGGTTCCACGTAAAATCCCGTTCTTCTTTTCTTGCTATTTATCTTTTTCCATGTTACGCTTCCGCTTCCGATTTTCTAACACCTAAGTAGCTCCACATATACAACACATCATTTTGGTTTGCCATCCAAGAAGAGCCACCTATTGATTTGAGTTAATCTTCTCATCTGATCTTTCTTTCCTCACTAGCGTCAAGGCATCATATTCTATAAGATGTCTTCTTTCTAGAGTTTAGGCAGGTTCATTCAACAGAAGATCCCAATCATTTTGCTTTAATTGGTGTATAATGGTTCTTTGATGACCTCGTGGTCAAGCAACCGCTGCCAGTGGTCGATTGAGGGTTGGGTCTCAAGGAAGACCGCAACCAATGGGGGCATGGAGGAAGAAGACATACGATGCGGGGGTTCTGTGCCCTATAAATATACCACTCATGGGGGGGGGGGGGGACATTGTTGTCGGGAGCCCTCTTCCACCCAATCTCTCTTCATCTCTTGATCTCTCTTGCAGAATAAAGGTGTACCCTTCAATTGGATACCAAATCATTCATACAATCTTCCCAAGAACAACAAATGAGGCCGACTGTAACGTCCACTAAATAAATCCCCAAAATTAAGACTATCAATTAGATATTAATAATAATTTAATAGGATTAATAGAAGAGAGAGTGGGATGGGGTAATCATGGAATTCTCATTACAACCCTCAACTTCACATGTGTGAATTCCATCTTTGGAATACGCAAGGGCTTTTTCTCATTACTTAAGAGAGGGAGGAAGAGAGAAGAGGAGGCTAGTAATCAACCTCTTCTTCTTCCTTGGTCGAGTAATACACAACCTCCATCACCGTGTGGGATGTCATCTTCGGGTTGTGGGGTTGGTCGTGATCGAAGGAGAAGAATCGCGGTGTCAATCGCTCTTTGGGATATCTATTCATCGCGGATACGGTATGTGTTCTATTGTTCCATGATCTTGAATTTTTATCTTGGCTCAAAATATAGGGTTAGCATTATTTTCGTCAATTCCTTTTAACCCGGCTATTATTGATAAATGACTATTGCTCGTAGAAGATGTTAGCCGTCGATTTTTCTCCATAGGGCTGATCATGTTTTTCAACGTCAGAAAATGATATTGCATATTGTTCTTTCATAATCCCTTGGTTATTCTATCACATTCGATCACTTTTAATCAACCTCCTTGAAGGGCCTTGACAACCCAATTGGGGAATATTCCATTTATACTATCTTGTCTCTATTCTCGAAGGAAGAACAAAATGTGAATAAATAGAGAAACCGTAGGGAGAGATTGCAGATAAAGGAGTTCAATCAAAAAGACTAAATAATAATCCCCCTTGCAAGTTTTACACCTACATACCTATTAGTTTAAAATTATGACTCCTTGGACCCTTAAAGCTACAGATTGTGATGTGTATAACCATTACACGAGAATATTACATAGAGGTACACGGGAACAATGGGTACATAATGGTATGTGTGTGTGCGTGGAACAATGGGTACACGGGAATATTACATAGGGGTACAGGGGAATATTACATAGGAGTACACGGGAATATTACATAGGGGTATGTGTGTGTACGTGGAATATTACATAGGGGTACACGGGAATAATGGGTACATAATGGTATGTGTGTGTACGTGGTTTACATGGAGATATATGATAATATTGTTAAATTATCTATATAGTAATTAAATAGTTTGGAAACTTATCCAATGAGGTTGCAAGCCATGCCCTGGTTATGAGACATAACGTCTAGAATGATATGGGCATACTCTGTTTCGTAGAGAGTCCAATGATTAAACATAGATTTGATTCATCCTGAATGACAATACATAGTGTTTATACAGTGTACCTTAAGTATGATTTCAACTTACTAGAACCATATACGTATAAGAGAAAAGAGATAGGGCAAACATAACAGTTAGATGTTCATCAGTACATTGGTCCCCAAATAAAATAAGTGATCATAATAAAAGAACTAAGAATCAATTTGCAGGAAAAAGAATAATCAATTGGCACTCAAACGACATTGCGGAGCTAAGTGCTACGCGTAAGGAGGGAGCCACCTCTAGAGTCCACATGTCGGGTCCATTTTGGACAAACAAGGCCTAAAGGGCAACACCTTCCGGGGGTGTAAGGTTCAGTGGAACCTAGGGAAAGTCCACTTATTGACTCAACTGATGTCATCACGAATTGTTACAAGTGAATGATCATAATTGTATGGGAAAGCCGCTAGTGCCAGCGGTAGTTAAAAAAGGCATACTCTATAAAAAAATGTGTATAAGGGTATGTGTGCAACTTTAGAGTACAATTATTGAGAATATGAAAGTCCTTATATGTTATGGATATAATCGTATTGCCATACTCCTTAGTGATTTTATCGCAGCATTCTTGAATTTTTTTTGTATCCCTCTTATCGCATGCTAAGCTGTTTGGCTTACGAGCATTTTTTTCGCTCCTGTGGTTTGCCCTGCCGCAGGTTCCTCGGAGGAGTAGAGTACCTGAGAGTAGTTGGGTGGCTACCTGAAGACTTATCATTCTATTTTGGTAGTGCTAGTTTCTTTCTCGTTGCCTTATTGTTAGATGTACCCAAGAACATTTTTAGTTGTTCTATTCTGGTTATTTCCCCTTTGTTATCGATGTCCTTGTGGGATGCAACTTTTATCTTGGAATATGTCAAGCAACTCTATGATGATATCCACTTTATTGAAGTGTCTCAGTGACATATATAAATTCTTATCTTTTGATCATCTCATTAATTGTGGATTTGATATGCATGAGTAACGTTCGGATCCGACGTGGCATGTCGTTTATTATTGCTTCCGTTGGTCACGTGGATCCGGGTTGTTACAAGTGGTATCAGAGCCGAAGTTCTCTTGGGTACATTAAGATGTCCTATTTTAATCGATATACAAATATATCGATGTCTGAATCTCGATCTTATCTCATGATTTTAGATGGAACCTGGACGTGAGCTTGTGCCTGGTGAAGGTATGCTTGAGGGTTCCCAACAACAACAGTTGCAGTTGATGACTGAGATGGGAAAATGGCTCCGTGAGGAACGAGAACGTGCTCGAATGGAGAGAGAAGCAGCACAAGAAGAAAGAGACCATGTCCACAAGATTTATGAGAATGCGAAGGTGGAGAGTCTTACTTTGCGGAAGTTTTTGCAACATGACCCACCCATATACAATGGAGAACCTGAGCCAGAGAAAGCAGAACATTGGCTCAAGGAGATTGAGTTGGCGTTTAGTGCCTTGGATTGTCCTGAGGAGAAGAAGGTCACCTTTTCTATGTTCAGGCTGCGAGATCAAGCAAAGGATTGGTGGGAGACCTGCAGAGGTGTGCATTTCAAGGAAGACCAAGACGTGACATGAGAAGATTTTGTGAAGCACTTCAAGGATCACTTCATTCCTATGCGTGCAAGGATCAAGAAGAGGCAGGAATTCATTGACCTGCAGCAGAATGAATTGGGCGTTGAGGCATACACTGCTCAATTTTATCATCTCGAGAAGTATGGCAAGGGAATTTATGAGACTGAATGGGAGAGAGAAAAGAAGTACGTGATGGGTTTGAGGATTGGATTGCGAGCTAAAGTCTTAGGGAGCATGCCTAAGACACTTGCTGATGCAGTGGATGCAGCGGTAGCTATCGATGGGGAGCATCAATTAACCCAAAACCAACTGAAAAGGCATGGCAAGGGGAGTGGAAGTCTTGGTGTTCATCAAGATACTTTTAAAAGCACTAACAAGAAGATAAAGATTGGTTACCATGGCAAGGAAGAGGCTAGAGTCAAGCCTATTGATAGAACTGGTGTCCCAGTTTGTCCTCATTGCACGAGAAGCCATCGGGGTGAGTGCTACAAGATAACTGGAGCTTGTCTGAAATGTGGTCAGAAAGGTCACTTCATTCGCGATTGTCCAAAGATGAAGCACACAGATGATAGGCAGAGGAATGCAGATCCGAAGAAGAAGATCATGGGACGAGTACACTCCATCGCAGCTGAGCAGTCAGAGGATCCTAGCCAGGTGGTAGAAGGTACACTTCTCGTCTCAGGTTTTATGGCTAGAGTGCTTTATGATCCGGGAGCTTCTCATTCGTTTATATCAAGTACATTTGCTAGATTGCTTAATTTACTACCCACCAAGATGACATTTACGCTATCTATTTCTTCACCTGTCGGGGAGATTGGTACTTGTGGGTCCTTCTTGCACGAGATACCTATAGAGATTGTGAACAAACAATTTGTTGCAAATCTAGTCCTCCTAGAAATAACAGATTATGATGTCATTTTAGGAATGGATTGGCTCTATGAGAACTATGCACAGGTTCTTTGTAGAGAAAAGAAAGTCCTGCTATGTATGCCGGGGGAATCTGAATTCCAAATCAAGGGTTTTAAGAGACCCATGAGGCAGATGTTTGTCTCCTTATTGAAGGCAAACCGAATGTTGTCAAAAGGTTGCAAGGTGTTTCTTGCCAGTGTGGTGAAAACAGAGGTTCAACATGTTTCTATTGACGATGTGCCCATTGTTCGAGAGTATATTGATGTTTTTCCTGAAGACCTTCCTGACCTACCTCCTCATAGAGAGATTGACTTCACTATTGAAGTCCTGTCGGGATCATCTCCCATCTCCAAGCCACCTTATCGCATGGCTCCGACAGAGTTAGCAGAGCTTAAGAAGCAACTTGATGAACTTCTTGAGCAAGGCTTCATTCAGCCTAGTGTCTCCCCATGGGGTGCTCCTGTGCTCTTTGTCAAGAAGAAGGATGGGACACTTAGACTATGCATTGATTACCGAGCTCTGAATCAGATTACAATCAAGAATAAGTATCCCCTACCTCGAATAGATGATCTATTTGATCAATTGCAGAAGGCTGCTATCTTTTCAAAAATTGATTTAAGATCGGGTTATCACCAGCTGAGAGTCAAGGCAGAGGATGCTCCAAAGACCGCTTTTAGATCAAGATATGGGCATTACGAGTTTCGAGTAATGCCATTCGGATTAACCAATGCTCCAGCAGCATTCATGGACCTTATGAATAGGGCGTTCCGTGATTTCTTGGATAAGTTTGTCATAGTTTTTGTTGATGACATCCTTATCTATTCAGAAGATAAGAAGCAGCATGAGGAACACTTGAGGACAGTGTTAGAGACTCTGAAACATCACCGTCTCTATGCTAAATTCTCTAAATGTGAATTTTGGCTTGATAAGGTGACATTTCTTGGTCACGTTATATCAAAAGATGGGATATCTGTTGACCCATCAAAGGTCGAGGCGGTTCTGAACTGGAACCAACCAAAGACAGTCACAGAAGTTCGTAGCTTCTTGGGTTTGGCTGGTTATTACAGGCGCTTCATTCGGGACTTCTCGAAGGTAGTTTTACCTCTCACGAAACTGATGAGGAAAGAAACTAAATTCATCTGGAGTCCGCAATGTGAAGAGAGCTTTCAAAGATTGAAGGAGATGTTGACTTTCGCTCCAATCTTGACACTTCCTTCGGATACTGGAGGTTTCACAGTGCATATTGATGCTTCGGGGTCAGGACTTGGTGCTGTTCTGATGCAATATGATAAGGTCGTGGCTTATGCATCTCGGCAATTGAAAATTCATGAGAGAAATTATCCTACTCATGATCTTGAGCTAGCTGCAGTTGTTTTCGCATTGAAGTTGTGGAGACATTATCTGTATGGCGAGAAATTCCAGGTCCTTACTGACCATAAGAGCCTTAAATATCTTTTCTCTCAGAAGGGCTTGAATATGAGGCAACAGAGATGGTTGGAACTATTGAAGGATTATGATTTCTCCTTGGACTATCATCCGGGAAAAATTAATGCAGTAGCAGATGCGCTCAGCAAAAAATGGGAAGCTAAGTTTTCTTGCATGAAATTGCAATGGAAGCTTGTCGAAGATTTTATTCAGTGGAAACTTTTTATAAATGGGAACCATGATATTTTTGTTGCTGGACTGAAAGTTCACTCTACACTGATAGAGAAAGTGTTGTTAGCACAAAAAGTTGATCCGGAATTATTGCAAATGGTTGAAGCATCAAAGAAGCCTTCTAGCGAGTTATTGATTGCAGTCGACGGTGGATTGAGATTTAGGAATCGATTATGGGTTCCTAATGATCAAGAAATTAAAAAGGAGATCTTAGAGGAGGCACATAGTTCTATGTACTCTATTCATCCATAGAGTACAAAAATGTATAAGGACTTGCAAAGGAACTTCTGGTGGAAAAATATGAAGCAAGAAATTGCAGAGTTTGTTTCCAGGTGTCTTGTTTGTCAACGGGTAAAGATTGAGCACCAAAGGCCATCTGGAGTATTGCAGCCGTTGAATTTGCCAGAGTGGAAATGGGAGCACATTACTATGGATCTTGTTGTGGGTTTGCCTCCCACAAAAGGTTCCAAATATGATGCCATTTGGGTGATTGTGGATCGATTAACTAAATCGGCACACTTTTTACCTATACGGTGTGGTCAGTCTACAGAGAGTCTGGCGAAATTATATGTTCATGAGATAGTGAAGTTGCATGGTGTACCTGTATCCATTGTCTCTGATCGGGACGCACGTTTCACATCCAGATTTTGGAAGAGCTTAAATGATGCATTGGGTACAAACCTAAAGTTTAGCACATCATTTCACCCGCAGACTGATGGACAGTCAGAAAGAACCATACAGACATTGGAAGATATGCTTAGATCTTGTGCTTTGGACTTTGCTGGGAATTGGGATTTTCACCTTCCACTTGTTGAATTTGCTTACAATAACAGCTTTCATTCTAGCATTGGGATGGCCCCATACGAAGCTCTATATGGTAGACCGTGTCGTTCTCCTTTATGCTGGGATGATGTGGGCGAAAGGAAAATCCTAGGACCAGAAATTGTCTTGGATACTACAATAAAAATTGATATAATCAAGAAGAGATTGCTAACTGCTCAAAGTAGGCAGAAAAACTATGCTGACCGTCGGAGACGCGATCTTCAATTTGAAGTGGGCGATCAAGTCTTTATCAAAGTCTCTCCTATGCGTGGATTCGTCCGTTTTGGTAGAAGGGGAAAGCTGAATCCAAGATATGTAGGTCCTTTTATGATCACCAAGAGAATTGGTGAGGTTGCTTATCGGGTCGATCTCCCTCCTCAATTCAAGAATATACATGATGTGTTCCATGTTTCGATGCTAAGGAAGTACATAGCTGATCCCTCGCATATAATAGAGCATGAGATTCCGGAAGTGCAAACAGATCTATCCTACATAGAAGAACCGATCAAGATCGTCGATCGAAAAGAAAATCAGTTGCGACACCGGATGATTCCAATGGTTAAAGTCTTATGGAAACACCAGAAACGTGAGGAAGCTACGTGGGTGTTGGAGGAGGAAATGCAAGCCAAATACCCTGAACTGTTTGGTAAGTCCGTATACCTTTAAATTTCGGGACGAAATTTTTTTTAGTAGGGTAGATTGTAACGTCCACTAAATAAATCCCCAAAATTAAGACTATCAATTAGATATTAATAATAATTTAATAGGATTAATAGAAGAGAGAGTGGGATGGGATAATCATGGAATTCTCATTACAACCCTCAACTTCACATGTGTGAATACCATCTTTGGAATACACAAGGGCTTTTTCTCATTACATAAGAGAGGGAGGAAGAGAGAAGAGGAGGCTAGTAATCAACCTCTTCTTCTTCCTTGGTCGAGTAATACATAACCTCCATCACCGTGTGGGACGTCATCTTCGGGTTGTGGGGTTGGTCGTGATCGAAGGAGAAGAATCGCGGTGTCAACCGCTCTTTGGGATATCTATTCATCGCGGATACGGTATGTGTTCTATTGTTCCATGATCTTGAATTTTTATCTTGGCTCAAAATATAGGGTTAGCATTATTTTCGTCAATTCCTTTTAACCCGGCTATTATTGATAAATGATTATTGCTCGTAGAAGATGTTAGCCGTCGATTTTTCTCCATAGGGCTGATCATGTTTTTCAACGTCAGATAATGATATTGCATATTGTTCTTTCATAATCCCTTGGTTATTCTATCACATTCGATCACTTTTAATCAACCTCCTTGAAGGGCCTTGACAACCCAATTGGGGAATATTCCATTTATACTATCTTGTCTCTATTCTCGAAGGAAGAACAAAATGTGAATAAATAGAGAAACCGTAGGGAGAGATTGCAGATAAAGGAGTTCTATCAAAAAGACTAAATAATAATCCCCCTTGCAAGTTTTAGACCTACGTACCTATTAGTTTAAAATTATGACTCCTTGGACCCTTAAAGCTACAGATTGTGATGTGTATAACCATTACACGAGAATATTACATAGAGGTACACGGGAACAATGGGTACATAATGGTATGTGTGTGTGCGTGGAACAATGGGTACACGGGAATATTACATAGGGGTACAGGGGAATATTACATAGGAGTACACGGGAATATTACATAGGGGTATGTGTGTGTACGTGGAATATTACATAGGGGTACACAGGAATAATGGGTACATAATGGTATGTGTGTGTACGTAGTTTACATGGAGATATATGATAATATTGTTAAATTATCTATATAGTAATTAAATAGTTTGGAAACTTATCCAATGAGGTTGCAAGCCATGCCCTGGTTATGAGACATAACGTCTAGAATGATATGGGCATACTCTGATTCGTAGAGAGTCCAATGATTAAACATAGATTTGATTCATCCTGAATGACAATACATAGTGTTTATACAATGTACCTTAAGTATGATTTCAACTTACTAGAACCATATACGTATAAGAGAAAAGAGATAGGGCAAACATAACAGTTAGATGTTCATCAGTACATTGGTCCTCAAATAAAATAAGTGATCATAATAAAAGAACTAAGAATCAATTTGCAGGAAAAAGAATAATCAACTGGTACTCAAACGACATTGCGGAGCTAAGTGCTACGTGTAAGGAGGGAGCCACCTCTAGAGTCCACATGTCGGGTCCATTTTGGACAAAAAAGGCCTAGAGGGCAACACCTTCCGGGGGTGTAAGGTTCAGTGGAACCTAGGGAAAGTCCACTTATTGACTCAGCTGATGTCATCACGAATTGTTACAAGTGAATGATCATAATTGTATGGGAAAGCCGCTAGTGCCAACGGTAGTTAAGAAAAGGCATACTCTATAAAAAAATGTGTATAAGGGTATGTGTGCAATTTTAGAGTACAATTATTGAGAATATGAAAATCCTTATATGTTATGGATATAATCGTATTGCCATACTCCTTGGTGATTTTATCGCAGTATTCTTGAATTTTTTTTATCCCTCTTATCACATGCTAAGTTGTTTGGCTTACGAACATTTTTTTCGCTCCTGTGGTTTGCCCTGCCGCAGGTTCCTCGGAGGAGTAGAGTACCTGAGAGTAGTTGGGTGGCTACCTGAAGACTTATCATTCTATTTTGGTAGTGCTAGTTTCCTTCTCGTTGCCTTATTGTTAGATGTACTGATGAATCCACGTTTCATCATCTTTATTCTATCATTTTGGCCTTAAAATCCCTAGTAAATGCGTGTAAATAGGCCTTATTCATGCATTTTAGCATTCATGTATATGTATGTAAATATTATATAAAGTGCGGTTTTTAAAGCCAAAATTATAGAATAAAGAAAAGAAAAGAAAAAGAATAAAATATTGTAAATATTTTATGACCCGAAACCCCGAGACCTAGGCATCTTGATGAATAGGTCGACAAGGAATAAAGTAGGGGGAGATAAGGGCCAAAACACAGATAAAATACCTATACGTTTCATTCATTCTTTATTCATTTTGGGACCTATTTTTGGTTCCACTTTATACATCAAATAAAGAAACTTTGTACATGAAAGTTGTAGATAATTTTATAAAGAAAAATACAAAATTGATTTCACAGAAAAATCATGTACAGACAAAAAGATATGGTCTGAATAAGAATCCAAAATCCCAACTTCCCAGACCCGTATCTCACAAACGACAACTCCAAATGCATCAAACTCACCTTTAATTGTATATAGAATAAAATAATCTATCCAATGGCAGTGGCTTCGCATTTGGCGGAGCTACGGTTTGAAAGTTGACTTTTGGACCCCTATTGTACCTTGTACATATTAAAATATTCAATTTATTATTTATTTATTATTTTTATAATTTTATATTTTTATAATGTTGTAAATAATACTTATAATAATTATGTATATTAAAATCAGAATAAAAACATCATTAAAAATTAAATAAAAATACTTGTATATATTTGATACATAGGTAGTATACATACACTTATACCTATATAAAATACACTTCTATTTTAGTAAATATACAAAATATATCAATAATATAAAATAAAAATATATTTATGTACATAAAAGTATTTTATAATTCTATAAAATAAGAAACAAAAATAATAAAATTAAAACATACAAAATAAAAATAAAAGAATACAATATGTAGAAATTATACCTATAAAGGGTGTAAAAGTCAACTTGTAAAAATACACTTCCTAAAAATAAATAAAAATCACTATAAAATACTTTATAAAAAAATAAACATTTTTTATTTTATAATTAAAAATCAATAAAATCGTTATCTAATTTTTATATATTTTAGAAGTATTTTTCTCAGGTTTTTTCCTGGTTGGTCCACGTGGACCAACCAGGAGGGCAGGAGAGTTGACCTCGGTCAACTCTCTGCCCAACACCTGCCTTGTGTCAGAAGTGGTTGTTGACCCACTTTCTCCCTTTTTTGGAGGTTGCCCCTTTCACCGAATCGGGTCGACTTCTTCTTGAAACCTGTTCCCCTAACATCCAGCTACCACGCCCAAGCATTGTCTTGGCGTTTTGACCAAAGCCTCGCCCGTGATCAAGCCTCGAACATCGCATCTCCACCATCTTTCAAAACAGCCCCCTCTCTTCCCATTTGCCTTTGAACCCCATTTGACTCGTTTTGGCCCCCCTTGCTTGAGCTCAGGACTGGTCTCGGTGACAGGGAGACCTCCAGCCCTCTTGGGAGGCGATCATGTGTTGATTGGGCGCTCCACCATTCCCATCTCCGGCCGCCGCCGTCGAGGTCATATCTCGGGTAACCCACCCTCGAGGTTGTGTTTTTCTTCCTTATTTTTCTTTGTTTAGATAGCTGTTAGCCCTAGGAATAGTTTCGTGCCTTTAAATTATGGTTTAATCGATTGCTTCGCCACCCCCTTCGCAACCATACGCCGTGCCGGAGCTCTTGAGCTCCGGCGTCCATTTCCGCTATTATCCTCCCATTCCACTCGCATTTGTCCTGGGAACCGTATACTGTGGTTTGTGCATTTTTACTGCAGGTTCCAGGCGCTAAAGATCCCACCTGGGGGTCGATTTTGCTGGTGCACGCACAACCTGGAGTAGCTCCAGTCCTCCCACGTCACGGTGGCTCGTCGGCACGTCATACGCCATTTTGAAGCCGTCCTCTGCTCGAGGAGCCTCCCAGGAACCTTCGCGTGTTGCTAGAAACGTCGTCGGAGCTCGGAGGAGCCCAGGGAGCCCGATTCAAGCTCGCCCCACGCGAGATCTTCGACTGTTCTCCCTCCGGCCTCGGTCACCGTTCGATCGTCACCCGTTCTTCCAGGAGCACAGCAGCCATCAGATCAAGGACCCCCCAGAGCCGTCGAAGCATTCATGATAATCTAATCTGGGCCGTTAGAACGAAGGGGCATCGCGGGCCAAGAGTTCGACACGTGGATTAGTGGAAGCTGTCCCGCCGTCGGATCATTTCGGGTCGGGTATTTTGCTAATGTTACCCCGACAATTTTGTAATTAGTATTTAATTTTTAAAACTTCATCTGCGTTTAAAACGTTTGGTCATATTTCCAAAAACCCCCATAACTTCAGAATATTACATAGAGGCCCCGCCAGGCACGTGCACAGCACGTGACCGCCGGCGTTTTTGTAGGGACCCCCCTGGGCCGTTGCCTATTTGTTTTGAGTCCAAACAATATTTACTTGCAGTTGATCAGTTTGCAAATAGGTCCCTAACTTTTTTTGGTTTTACGTTTATACCATTGGCTGTCACGTGCACAGGAGTGTGTTCCAGGGCTTTTTACTTGAAGGCCCTCGCGGCTTTTAATATTTTTGTTTGGTCCGTTAAAATTTTGATTGCATATTATATTACCTGGACAAATTGCATTTTGTCCCTCGACTTTCTGAATATTACAAAAACACCCCTGCATGCTTGTATTTTCTTTATGCTTCTAGTAATTTTTGCATGCTTCTATAAAAACCCAAAAATTCCCCAAAAATCAGTTTAAGCTCCTGCTGCATTGTAGTTTATCACCATATTTTTATTTTTCATAATTATTGCATTTTATTATTTATTAAAAATCAAAAACATGTTTTTTATGCACTGTCTAGCTTAGAAAATCCCAAAAAAATATAAAAACATTCCAGAAAAATCCCAAAAAAATATAATTTGTGTCTTTTAGTTTGTTTTAACTCCCAGCCAAAAATCATTAAAAAATACAAAACCAAACTCCTAAAAATTGCAAAACTCTAAAAACCTTCATAAAAATTTATAAAATTCATAAAAAATCCAAAAATAGTGTTTTCTCTTCCTGAATTTTCTTTGTTTTATTATCTTTAAGTGAAAATTAATTTGGAGAATTTTTGTTACTGTTTGCTATTTTATTTCTCCGTTTTAAGTTTCAGCCTTGCTTTTTACCACTGTTTTCTTTATTTTGATAATTAAAAATACCAAAAACATTCTAAAAATTATCCAAAAATCACAAAAACAGTAGAAAAATATAAAAAGACCAAGAAGACTTTATTTTCTAATTTTTGAGTATTTTTATCTATTTTTATAAATACTTTAGTTTCCCTTTTATTACATTGTCTTTAATTTCCAATATTGAAAAAGAAAATATAAAAAAAATATAAAACATAAAAAGAAAATAAAAATCAGTAAATTAAAAATCAAAATACAAAAATTATAAAATTAAAAATTAAATAAAAAATATAAAATTAAAAACCCACAAAAAAATAGCATCATAGACACTTGATCACTTTCACACACATTTTTGTGCACTTGTGCCCCGTTCTACCTGTCTGCTCCCTGTGTTCGACCTCTACACATACTTGCACTATACACATCTTGTTGTAGAGTTATAATAAATTTTAACTCCGCACATTTACTTTCATTGTTTGATTTATTTGTCGTGGGTTAATTGTTGTTTGAATTTCGGATTTCGTTGGAGGTCAAATCAACGACTGTTGATTCGCCTTGTGAGTCAACACGACCTCTGCGATTTCCGTGTTCATCAAATGGCGCCGTTGCCGGGGAGCAACAGCGCGTAGTTCGGGTCTTGTTGTGATTGTGATTGATTGTTTATTTTGCGGCTTTCATTTTTGCTATTTTATTGTTCTTTATCTTTGATATATCTGTAGAGCTGTCTAACCCCCTCTCTTGTTGACTTTGTGCGAGGTACCGCGGATCGAGGGAGGCGCTCCACCCTAGGCGCCTACGCACCCACGTGAAGTCGGCATCTGCCCGCTTAGCACCGAGGAGACAAGGAGAGATTTTTGTAGACCAAGATCCACTTTAGTTGTTGACTTTATTTCCTGCATTGATTTTTGTAATTTTTGTGAGAGAGAGACCTCTATATTTGTAATAATACAGGTACCCCCGGACTTGGACTCTTGAGCCTAATTTCCAAGTGATTGTTCACTTGGGGGCTCACCGCAGTTTTGACGGTTTTCATCGCATTTTTTTACTTTGTTTTTCGATTTTCGATTTTCTTTATTTTGTGTGATTGAGCCCCTAGTTCTAGGATTGCTTGCGATAGATTAAGGCCAAACACCTAATACATTTGCATGCTCCTATAGTCTCGTTTGGACTTAGTCAAATTTTAAACAGTTGATCATCACCTTCAATCCGCCGCGCCGCGAGCTCTCCCCGCAAAGCGCTTTCTCCTACCCTCAATTTGTTGAGCAGAGGAGGGGTGAGCCTAGACCGGACTCTAGGGTTGAGGATTGGCGGTCGACTTGAGGTTCTTCTCGCTAATAGCAATTTTTGAACTTAGGGCGATTTCATCGGCTTTGCATTTGCATATAGTTAGGTTTCAATTCTGCTGAGCATCTTTGCATGTAGAGTGCTGGAGGCAAGGTGAGCATTTACGCTTTAGCATTCATCATTGTTTTTACCGCTTGCATTGCTTTCCCGCTCCTCTACCTCTGATTTTGCCAACCTAGGATCTTAAAGGAATTGAATCCCCGATAGGCTCGTGCATTTTTATTAAAAATCCAAAAAAAGTGATAACCAATAAAATCGGGATTGCTAACATTACTCGACCCTAAAATCAATCAAAAAGAAAATATTGTCTTGGGGCGAGTAATCCCCTCATTGTCTTCGCTTCTACTTGCTCGCGCACACACTAAGGATTAGTGCCCAAATCCCATATTCAACCCCCTAAGTGTTTGCACAATTTTTGACTTCTCACCTAACTCTAAAACAGACAAGATAAAAAGACCGCATTTGTGGTCTTCACCGAGTTGAGTAGGTGAATTGAGGGTTTGTATTCTTTTCATTTTTGTCTGTGATTGTTTTGTGTGTGTCCTAGATCATCCCTGCGCATTTGCGCCTTCTTTTCCACTCTCTTGACTTGACCATCGTGCTCTCCCGCTCATTTTCTTTTGTTTCGAGATGGCCGACTGGAGCGTATTTTATCCGGACTTCGCGGATCCCTCCTTCACTCCAGCCGGTCCACCTCCTTTTTTCCAGGAGGACTTTGCTCCTGACTTTTGTACATATCCGCCTCAGCCACAGTATCAGGAATCGGATTTCTACCCACACCCACCTCCACCTCCGTATTCTCCACCTTCACATCCACCTGAGGCCGAGCTGTTGGAGTCACCTTTCATGGAGTCCACCCTTGAGCACTTGACCCAGATGATGGATCATATGAGACAGAGGATTGACACCCTCACTAGTACCAATAAGAGCGACCATGATATTCCACCATTTGATGATATGGGTTCATTCGAGGATTTCAATGAGAGCTTGCAATCGCCCAAAATACAAAAAAATGAGAAAAATTTAAAAACACAAAAAGATTTCGGGAGACACACGAGCGAGTCGGACTGTGAGGAGAGCGCCCACTTGCCAGACTTTTTGACCACACAACCTTTCACATCCAGTCCCACCTTTGACCCCGAGGATGCCACTGTACAGACTGCTCTTGGCATGCCTCGTGTATATGCTGATTCCGACTTCCTCCCTTGTATGGAGGAGGTCCAAAAATTCAAAAAAATGCTGACTGAACCCGAAGTGGTGGCCACCATACATGAGATTATCCGTGCCCCACTTCAGCAGGCCATGACCGATTTATCTGCTCCTCTTCCCAAGAAGAGAAAGCGGAGGAGCAGATCTGAGCGTCATATCTTGACCATTGCCACTGCCCACACCATCACACACCGCCCCATTCCTCGGAAGAAGAACACTGCCACACCTTTCATTAGCTGCACAATCTCTGACCACACATGTGATCACACTCTCCTAGACGGCGGTGCTTCGATTAGCATCATACCCTTCTCGTTGGTACAGTCTCTTCACTTAGGGCCTCTCAAGAAAACCAGGATGATCGTACAGTTTGCTGATGGATCAATAAAGAGGCCGAAGGGTATCCTTGAAAACGCCGTCATCTCGATTCAGGGCACGAGCCACAATGTTGATTTTGTCGTGTTGCCCATGGAGAACTCCACAGGGGAGCCATCTCCAATCATCCTGGGACGACCATTCCTCGCCTCTGCGAGGGTCGTTATTGACTACGGATCAGGAGAGATTCGCTTCCGTCCTGCTGACGAGGGCGAAGCAGTGATCACCGCACCCACTGCTGACCAGAGACCCGCACCTGATGTGACTTCACCTATCTTGGCTGACCCCGAGGACTATGATCTATATGAGGATATCAGAGAGACCTTCTTCATGACCGATGATGAGACCCGAGAATTCCTCGCTAAGGAGGAAAGCTCGGAAAGCATAGACCTTGGTGTTTCCGCTTCCTGTGATTGGCGATGTGTTGATGACATCCGCGGGATTTACACGATTGACACCATTGAGCGGAGGGCAGATATAGAGACTATACAGGACGGACATGCTCTGACTACTTCCACTAATGAGTCCGCTCCTGTCCATGTAGATACTGATGAGACTAAGGCCGAATTTGATTTTGTTGCTTTTCTTCAGAGATTCGGACCTTTTGATGAAAAAGATGATCCAGTTGAGATTATAGAGGACGAACAGAGTTCGACTACTTCCACCGATGAGTTCGTGCCTTTTGGTTTTGACCTGGATGACTCCTCGCAGGATGACTCTGAGTACACTACTTCCGATGATGATGAGTTTGTCCCATTTCACTTTGATACTAGCGAGACTCCCAAGGCCGGACCGAGTCACACTTCTTCCACTCACACGTCTGTGCCTTTACACCAGAGGACCACCAACGGAGAACCTAGCCGTACTACTTCCATTGACCAGTTCGTCCCTTTCAGATTCGATTCCACTGAGGACCTTCGCTGTGTCGACCCTGATCGGCTTTCGTCCACTATGGACCCCGATGTCGACCTGCATCACACCAGATCCATTCCTCAGCGGTCCCGGAAGAAGGTTCGCTTTCAACCTTCTTGATCATTTGTACATACACCTCTGTTGTACATTCTCCTTTGTCCACCTCCGTTTCTCTTCCGTATTGCTCGTCCGCCCATTCTCGTGTTTGCCTAGCTTAGGACGCACTTTGTCCTAAGTATAGGGGGGTGGACGAGCCGAGTGTTCTTCCATCGTTCCGTGTCATCACTCCTGTTGTTGCCTATACTTAGGGCTTCTCTTACCCTAAGTATAGGGGGAGTGGTGTGTATATCCTCCGATCTCTTCTCCTATTCCCATCTATCTATATCACTCTTTCCATCTTCCGATTTATTTTCTTCTTTTCTTCTTTTCCTCTTCTATCTTCTTCATCTATCAAAAAGGTGCCACTCTTGTAGACAGTTTTCTATACTTAGGACGTACTTTGTCCTAAGTATAGGGGGGTTGTCACCCCGAGTTCTCCATTCTTTTCGATCCTCTCCATTGTCTCCTCTTCTTGTCTATACTTAGGGATATCTTACCCTAAGTATAGGGGGAGACAATCTGAGTACGATCGGTTCATTCCCACCCTTGACCCTCCCTGCATTGTGTACAGTCTGCTATACTTAGGATTATTTGATCCTAAGTATAGGGGGGACAATCAACTTCTCATTGGTTCATTCATTTTTATTTAGACTTGTCTATACTTAGTACGAGTTATGTCTTCTCTTTTCTCTCCGATCTATGAGGACATAGCTCAAGCTAAGTATAGGGGGGTCGTATATACTACGTATATACTTTAGCCATAACTCGTACTTTCGTATTTTCCTAATAATATGGCTAATAATTCTTTAAAATTCATTAAAAAAGTCTTAATAAAAAGATGTGGTTATTCCTCAAATTCTTTTTGTATTTACTGATTAATAAATCAGGTGAAAATGTTTTTTGCAAAATGTTTGAAAAATAGTTTGAAAATCTTTGTGAACATCTATTGAAAACTATTTTGAAAATATTTTGTTTCGTGTTTTCAACCTGTGTGAAAATGTGTGTTTTGTAAAACTTCTTTTCTTTGTGTGAAATAAAATGTTTGAAAAATGATTTGCAAATGGTTTGAAAAATGGTTGCAAAAATGATTTGAAAAACCTATATATACTGTTTGAAAAGCCTTTGCAAAATGATTTTCAAATGTGTGTAAAATGTTTGTAAAAACTATTTTGGACTATAGTTTTCAAAAATTGTGTGTAAATTGTTTTCAAATAAGTTTGAGGAATATACACATCACACCAAAATCCACTATATGTATATATGTATAAAATTGGCCACTTACCCTGTAAATTCTTAAAGTCCACTTCTTGTATATATAAGAAGCACTCCCGTGTACATAGTTTTCACCTTGTTTTCAGCCAAAATCTTTTTGCTTTCAAAAATTCCCAAAAAACATTTGCAAAATTAAAATCCAAAAACACTTGAAAAATCTTTTTGAAAAATACAAAAAAATTGCATCTGCATGCATCATATTTTCAAAAATCCATAAAAAGTTCAAAATCTTTGAAAATTGCATCACAAAAATATTTTCTGCATTGCATTGCATAGCATTCGCATTTTTCGGATTGAGTTTGATAGTTGAACGAGTCTAAGTAAAATCCGGAGATTGGAGCTTGATTGGACCTTATAATCTACCTAATAACAGGAACCTTATAGGAACTGGGTTTGAGGTACTTCAGGTCTAGTTGACTTAATTCTTTGAGGATCACGAGACTTGGTTCAATGGATTCTTGACTGCCTAAGTAGAGTATTTCGAAGCACACGCACGACTCTTGTTGATAATGACCTAACTTGGACACCTGCACCTTTCACATGGCTCAACTCAGTTGGAGTGGTGAGGGGATTGGATTTGCCGGTATGAGACGCACACAAGTGGAAACATTTGTCCTCCTCTAGGGAGGGAAGTGCACCCCAACCCGTCCAGTGATTAGGAAGTCTAAAGACAGGAGACTGTGGGTTGCAATAAAGCTTCAAAAGAGGGATAGTCTACTGGCTCAAGAGGAAAAACTCCTTATGTAAATGCTGCTGTGAATAGTATTCAAAAAAAAAAAAGTTCAGGCATGTATAAAAATAAAAAGCCTGCAAGTATGTACAAAGAAAATAAGCAAGCTTGAGTTCCAAAGTCATATCATGAGAGCCTGCAGCAGGATGACTTGACTACACTGGTCTTGCATCCCGGGATAGGTAGCTACACTGGCTACCGTCCATTCTTCTCTTCACCCCCTCCTCTTGAGCTGGTTGCCACTTGAACTTAGAAGGGAATACCCCGCTCCTCGAGGATGGAGTTGCTGGATTGGGGAATTATTGGGTTGTCGTACTGGAGAAGTCAGTTTCTTTGTCATTCTAGTTGGGGAGAGCCACCATCACTTACACTGCACAAGTCAGATTCATAGTCGTAAGGGTTTGCGTATGAATTGAGATATTTCTGACATGGCTATTGAGGAGACTTGGACAGAGTTTTGGGATTCTCAGGGACCGTTGAATTTCAAATTCGATTCTCAATAAGGTTCCGCCCGCACTAAAATTCCAAAGGTCCGACTTAAGCTCCAAACTTTGATTTTGTGAAGACAAGTTTGACAATTAAATTTAGTCCATCTTTCTTCTTTTTCTTTTCTTTGTTTTTCTTTTCTGCACTTATTGCATAAGTGTTTGCTAGGGACTAGCAAAGGCAAGTATAGGGGGATGATGAATCCACGTTTCATCATCTTTATTCTATCATTTTGGCCTTAAAAACCCTAGTAAATGCGTGTAAATAGGCCTTATTCATGCATTTTAGCATTCATGTATATGTATGTAAATATTGTATAAAGTGCGGTTTTTAAAGCCAAAATTATAGAATAAAGAAAAGAAAAGAAAAAGAATAAAATATTGTAAATATTTTATGACCCGAAACCCCGAGACCTAGGCATCTTGATGAATAGGTCGACAAAGAATAAAGTAGGGGGAGATAAGGGCCAAAACACAGATAAAATACCTATACGTTTCATTCATTCTTTATTCATTTTGGGACCTATTTTTGGTTCCACTTTTTATACATCAAATAAAGAAACTTTGTACATGAAAGTTGTAGATAATTTTATAAAGAAAAATACAAAATTGATTTCACAGAAAAATCATGTACAGACAAAAAGATATGGTCTGAATAAGAATCCAAAATCCCAACTTCCCAGACCCGTATCTCACAAACGACAACTCCAAATGCATCAAACTCACCTTTAATTGTATATAGAATAAAATAATCTATCCAATGGCAGTGGCTTCGCATTTGGCGGAGCTACGGTTTGAAAGTTGACTTTTGGACCCCTATTGTACCTTGTACATATTAAAATATTCAATTTATTATTTATTTATTATTTTTATAATTTTATATTTTTATAATGTTGTAAATAATACTTATAATAATTATGTATATTAAAATCAGAATAAAAACATCATTAAAAATCAAATAAAAATACTTGTATATATTTGATACATAGGTAGTATACATACACTTATACCTATATAAAATACACTTCTATTTTAGTAAATATACAAAATATATCAATAAAATAAAATAAAAATATATTTATGTACATAAAAGTATTTTATAATTCTATAAAATAAGAAACAAAAATAATAAAATTAAAACATACAAAATAAAAATAAAAGAATACAATATGTAGAAATTATACCTATAAAGGGTGTAAAAGTCAACTTGTAAAAATACACTTCCTAAAAATAAATAAAAATCACTATAAAATACTTTATAAAAAAATAAACATTTTTTATTTTATAATTAAAAATCAATAAAATCGTTATCTAATTTTTATATATTTTAGAAGTATTTTTCTCAGGTTTTTTCCTGGTTGGTCCACGTGGACCAACCAGGAGGGCAGGAGAGTTGACCTCGGTCAACTCTCTGCCCAACACCTGCCTTGTGTCAGAAGTGGTTGTTGACCCACTTTCTCCCTTTTTTGGAGGTCGCCCCTTTCACCGAATCGGGTCGACTTCTTCTTGAAACATGTTCCCCTAACATCCAGCTACCACGCCCAAGCATTGTCTTGGCGTTTTGACCAAAGCCTCGCCCGTGATCAAGCCTCGAACATCGCGTCTCCACCATCTTTCAAAACAGCCCCCTCTCTTCCCATTTGCCTTTGAACCCCATTTGACTCGTTTTGGCCCCCCTTGCTTGAGCTCAGGACTGGTCTCGGTGACAGGGAGACCTCCAGCCCTCTTGGGAGGCGATCATGTGTTGATTGGGCGCTCCACCATTCCCATCTCCGGCCGCCGCCGTCGAGGTCATATCTCGGGTAACCCACCCTCGAGGTTGTGTTTTTCTTCCTTATTTTTCTTTGTTTAGATAGCTGTTAGCCCTAGGAATAGTTTCGTGCCTTTAAATTATGGTTTAATCGATTGCTTCGCCACCCCCTTCGCAACCATACGCCGTGCCGGAGCTCTTGAGCTCCGGCGTCCATTTCCGCTATTATCCTCCCATTCCACTCGCATTTGTCCTGGGAACCGTATACTGTGGTTTGTGTATTTTTACTGCAGGTTCCAGGCGCTAAAGATCCCACCTGGGGGTCGATTTTGCTGGTGCACGCACAACCTGGAGTAGCTCCAGTCCTCCCACGTCACGGTGGCTCGTCGGCACGTCATACGCCATTTTGAAGCCGTCCTCTGCTCGAGGAGCCTCCCAGGAACCTTCGCGTGTTGCTAGAAACGTCGTCGGAGGTCGGAGGAGCCCAGGGAGCCCGATTCAAGCTCGCCCCACGCGAGATCTTCGACTGTTCTCCCTCCGGCCTCGGTCACCGTTCGATCGTCACCCGTTCTTCCAGGAGCACAGCAGCCATCAGATCAAGGACCCCCCAGAGCCGTCGAAGCATTCATGATAATCTAATCTGGGCCGTTAGAACGAAGGGGCATCGCGGGCCAAGAGTTCGACACGTGGATTAGTGGAAGTTGTCCCGCCGTCGGATCATTTCGGGTCGGGTATTTTGCTAATGTTACCCCGACAATTTTGTAATTAGTATTTAATTTTTAAAACCTTCATCTGCGTTTAAAACGTTTGGTCATATTTCCAAAAACCCCCACAACTTCAGAATATTACATAGAGGCCCCCGCCAGGCACGTGCACAGCACGTGACCGCCGGCGTTTTTGTAGGGACCCCCCTGGGCCGTTGCCTATTTGTTTTGAGTCCAAACAATATTTACTTGCAGTTGATCAGTTTGCAAATAGGTCCCTAACTTTTTTTGGTTTTACGTTTATACCATTGGCTGTCACGTGCACAGGAGTGTGTTCCAGGGCTTTTTACTTGAAGGCCCTCGCGGCTTTTAATATTTTTGTTTGGTCCGTTAAAATTTTGATTGCATATTATATTACCTGGACAAATTGCATTTTGGCCCTCGACTTTCTGAATATTACAAAAACACCCCTGCAGGCTTGTATTTTCTTTATGCTTCTAGTAATTTTTGCATGCTTCTATAAAAACCCAAAAATTCCCCAAAAATCAGTTTAAGCTCCTGCTGCATTGTAGTTTATCACCATATTTTTATTTTTCATAATTATTGCATTTTATTATTTATTAAAAATCAAAAACATGTTTTTTATGCACTGTCTAGCTTAGAAAATCCCAAAAAAATATAAAAACATTCCAGAAAAATCCCAAAAAAATATAGTTTGTGTCTTTTAGTTTGTTTTAACTCCCAGCCAAAAATCATTAAAAAATACAAAACCAAACTCCTAAAAATTGCAAAACTCTAAAAACCTTCATAAAAATTTATAAAATTCATAAAAATCCAAAAATAGTGTTTTCTTTTCCTGAATTTTCTTTGTTTTATTATCTTTAAGTGAAAATTAATTTGGAGAATTTTTGTTACTGTTTGCTATTTTATTTCTCCATTTTAAGTTTCAGCCTTGCTTTTTACCACTGTTTTCTTTATTTTGATAATTAAAAATACCAAAAACATTCTAAAAATTATCCAAAAATCACAAAAACAGTAGAAAAATATAAAAAGACCAAGAAGACTTTATTTTCTAATTTTTGAGTATTTTTATCTATTTTTATAAATACTTTAGTTTCCCTTTTATTACATTGTCTTTAATTTCCAATATTGAAAAAGAAAATATAAAAAAAATATAAAACATAAAAAGAAAATAAAAATCAGTAAATTAAAAATCAAAATACAAAAATTATAAAATTAAAAATTAAATAAAAAATATAAAATTAAAAACCCACAAAAAATAGCATCATAGACACTTGATCACTTTCACACACATTTTTGTGCACTTGTGCCCCGTTCTACCTGTCTGCTCCCTGTGTTCGACCTCTACACATACTTGCACTATACACATCTTGTTGTAGAGTTATAATAAATTTTAACTCCGCACATTTACTTTCATTGTTTGATTTATTTATCGTGGGTTAATTGTTGTTTGAATTTCGGATTTCGTTGGAGGTCAAATCAGCGACTGTTGATTCGCCTTGTGAGTCAACACGACCTCTGCGATTTCCGTGTTCATCATGTACCCAAGAACATTTTTAGTTGTTCTATTCTGGTTATTTCCCCTTTGTTATCGATGTCCTTGTGAGATGCAACTTTTATCTTGGAATATGTCAAGCAACTCTATGATGATATCCACTTTATTGAAGTGTCTCATTGACATATATAAATTCTTATCTTTTGATCATCTCATTAATTGTGGATTTGATATGCATGAGTAACGTTCGGATCCGACGTGGCATGTCGTTTATTATTGCTTCCGCTGGTCACGTGGATCCGGGTTGTTACACCGACCGCTAGGACAACTCTGGGAATTGTCAACCCCACACAATAACATCAAATTCTACACCAGATGTGCTATTCGAGATGAGATGAAGTCCAGCTCTTAAACCTTATTGAATTTTCATCAACTTTGATGCAACTACATGTGAGAACCAGTCGAACGACCCAATACCTGAGTACGAAGATAAACTGACCAGGAACGATTCTAGCAATAATCCAAATTTGCTGGACATAGGTTACTGTCAATGTGACTAAATGAACTAATGGACACCGAAAAGAATGAGTTAAATGATCCTGACTGAAAATATGAAAGGCAGAGATAAATCACATTGCAAGTAAGAGATTTAAATAGTTCCAGAAAGCTAAAAAATGCCAACATGGGTCAAAATCCAATACAATTGAGCTACCAAAATAGCAAATAGATCTAGGGTTGGTACTAATGGTTGCAGGAAACAACAGGCAACCATTTACCAAGCCAAGTACAACAGCACACATCCAAAGAAATATGTAGAGAAATGATAGGGATAGGCGCACCTGCTGGTGGGTGAGATTGGGCTTCTTAAAGCAATCGATGAATCCAGTGGTGTGAAGACAAGAAGAGGGGATCTGATCAGGAAGAGGAGAACCGATGAGCGTTTGAGGATCTAAGCTGCTATATAATTTAGTAATTTACTATTATATATTACTCATACTTTTGAATCCTCAGACTTTTTTTTGAAGAAATTATTATACTCTGAGTTGAAATGTTACTAAGATTAGGCATTGGGACGTAAAAGCTACCTATACTCAGCAATGATTGATCAAACCCCAACGGTTAATGGGATCATGATTTTTATGTAGTGTTTTAAGTGGTAAACTAAAAATAACAAACAAGAAATGATGTTGGTTCTTTTAAAATTTAGGGATGTCATTGAAATTTGACGTCGAGTTTTTGTTCATTATTTGTCAATACCCTTTTTAGCAGGATAATTTATTTGCATATTGTATCAATTTAAAAAACTTTGTTTAATATCTGCTACTTACATTTCATATGAATAGGTTGCAACCTAACTATATGCTATATTTTACCAACTCATTCTAAATCCGATCTTTTCGTGTATACACATCCACCTTAGTATTTTCATTTTTACAATTATCATTCTCTACACATGCCTATGGTCACCAAGCCAACATTCAGTTTCATAGAGCATAACTGGTGACAAGGGTTTAAAAATCGGACCGGACAGGCGGATCGGACCGGTTGGATCGGGAATCGGCCCCAACCCGATCGGTTCGGTCGGTTTGTGTAACTAATTTCAAAAAAAAAAAGAAAATAAAAAATCGGATCCGACCGGTGGTCAAACTGGGTTGACCCGGATAGCCCCAATTTTAATGATTCGGTAAATTTTCAAAAAATTAAAGGTTTAAATAATGAAATAATGGGGGCTTTTATCACTTGTTCCCTTCTTAACTTCTGCAATATAAGTTATGCCTCCCTCTTTTTTGGAATATACGTTGTGCCAATACTTTCTTAGAGTAATTTTCTAGAAGAAACTATAAGTAAATGATTACAATATTATATTCATATATAATTCTAGAAAATGTGACAAACTTTTGTAGAGTTTTACTCGAAATAGGCAATCATGTTATTCTATTGAAAGATTTGATATTTTAAATGACTATTTCATTTATATATAAATACATACTTTCATACATATATCCAATTTTATCAGTTCAAAAAACCGGTTCAACCGGTCTGACCAGTAAATTAAGCCCGGTACGATTTTTTTCGAGTTGATAGGAATGATGACGTCATGGCTGGCATCATCACTGGTTCGACCGATTTGGACTGACGATCCTACTCGGTTGGACCAAATCGAAGACTGACCGGTTCAATGTCCGATCCGATTTTTAAAACCTTGCTCACGACTACTTCGTAAAACAATAGAGGCTCATGTCCACTTAACATTTATTCTAGGGTTTTTATCATAACTTCTGCAATATTAGTTATGTACTTTTCTTTTTTGTAATATTTGTTGTGCCCCTAACTTGTTACAAAATTCATAATTTTGCTCTTTCCCTAATGTAAAGTTGGGGAGGGAGATGTATAAATGAAAATACAAAAGGGTAGAACTGTGAATTTTGTAAGAAATTAGGAGCACAACAGATATTACAAAAAGGGATATTTGCACCCATAACCCTGAGTAATATGGTAATTACCCCAGGAACCCTGCGTAATAGCGAATTACGCTAAAACCCCCGAGTAATGGCTAACGATTACGTATTTAACCCTCCGTTACGCTCCAACGTTAGCAGTAACCACGGTTGGGTTACCACCTACCACGACTGAGTTACGAGGTGGAGATCAAATGGCTGGGGTTTGTTACCGCCACGTGTAGGGTGTAGATGGAAGCAGATGTCGAATCGATGAATAGTGCAAGGGCGACGAGGTGGAGGTTTTTGCCCTCGTCCCGCCCTCAACATCCTCAACGCTCCCGCCTTCGGCTCATCGTCTTTGTCATCTTTTCCAAGTCACGGAAGAAGAAGAGCCCCCCATCAGGCGCGACGACACGCTTCCTCCTACACCAAGGAACCAGAAGCGACTTGAAAGGCAACGGTATGTCCTCCCCCATCGTCTTCACCTCTGAAATTCTTCTTAAAATCCAACTGAGTAGATGAGAATGAAACATGCATGTACCTTAGGGCATGGGTTGGTTCGAAGGCCGCGATGGGGTCCTTAGCATTTGCGTCCGGTATGGGGGATACTTCAAGAAGGTGCGAGGTCGTGGTGGCGATAGGTACTTGCTAGGAAAGCAAGTCGTCATAGGGACAGACTCAGATTACACGTGTTGGTTCGACATCATGGAGGACATTGCAGAAGTTGTTCCATGGCAACCAAAGGATTCCTTGCGAATGAGCTATAAAATTCCTAATTCCCATCCATCTAGGTATGAAACTATCTCATGGTGTGAAATGTTTTTGGCCTACTCGCTTATTATTTAGGTATACTAACAGTACTCGCATTTTGTCTTCGTTAGGTATGCGAAGTTATCTGATGAGAAGCAGATGATGGAAATATTTCACTTGCACCAAGATGGGACGCAAGTTGAGTTGGTGGTGGAGTTTGATCAAGATGCAGAAGCACTTGATGTCGTGGAAGAGCATGCGAATGCAGTCCAAGATCCAACTCCCACGTCCTTAGGGACTAATGTGAATGAGACTGTGGAGGCTTTGCAGGAGTTGGGATCGGTTACAATGAATCCTTGGAGTCACTTCATTGCATCGCTTTCACCGAATGTGCGCAAGGGGATGGAGTGGAGGGATTTACTACTGAAGTCATGGATTTGGAGGATGAAGTTGTGCAAATGGACATTGACAGGAATGAGGCAGTGGAGATGGATGATGATCCCCTATTTGGAGAGCCAGTGGATTCACTTGGGGATGAATCAAGGGCACCCATCAGTCCCAATGCCATGAAGGTACAGATCAGCATCTGTGTATAGTGAGATCGAAGAGAGTGTTGTGCTCCTAAACCCTATGTATCGATGTAAGCGAATCGGAAGATTCTGATTTTGTTGTTGATAGCACAAGTAGCACTGATGATGATCTCAGCGGTCTTGAGTTTGAGAATAGCTACCACTATCTCTTAGACTCAGATTTAGAGGATGTTGAGGACTTCGAAGGTCGAATATCATCCAACGACATGGAGATTCTGGACATTGCAGTTGGATCCGAGTTCGATGGACGCGATGAATTTAAACATGCATTAAGCACTTATTGTCTGAGGCATGAATTTGATGTGAGATATATAAAGAGTGAGGCAGTACGGGTGTCAGCCATATGTAGGGGAGAAGATTGTAAATGGTGAATCCATGCTTCTAGACTCCAAGATAGCATGCGATTCCGAGTCAGGACTCTACATGGCGAGCACAATTGTTCCTCTGTCAGTAGGATTGGCAATTCATTGGCTTCACAAGAGTGGATTGCCAAGTACATTGAACCATGGATCAAGGACAACCCAGAAATGACTGTCAACGCCATATCTCGACGAATAGCCGAGCAATTCCAAGTCAGTTTACCTTACATGAGGATATGGAGGGGAAGAAGGATTGCCCTAGATAAGATCCAAGGAAAAGTTGAGGACTCATATGAGAGACTTCCATCTCTCATTTATGAACTGAAGAATCGTAATCCTTCAAGTGTAATTCACTACGAAACTGAGAAGGATGCTTCATTTCTACGTGTTTTCATATCGTTGAAAGCATAAAGGGAAGGTTTTATTGAAGGATGTAGACCTTTCATAGGTCTGGATGGATGCCACCTGAAGGGGAAATACCTAGGAACACTACTCTCAGCGACAGCTTTAGATGGATGCAATGCATTATTACCAGTGGCTTTCGCAGTTGTAGAAAGCGAGTCCAATGTCACGTGGAATTGGTTCATGACTCATTTGAACCATGCTATCGAGTTTGGCAATGGTACTAGTTTGACTTTCATATCAGATGCACAGAAGGGTCTCGAATTGGCGGTGAAGACCATATTCCCCCAAGCAGAGCACAGGACATGCATACGACACCTGTATAAAAACTTCAAGAAGAAATTCCCTGGCGAAGAATTAGAGATCATGGTTTGGTCTGCTGCAAGGGCGTTCGATAACAAGCACTATACTCATTGGATATCTGAGATTCAAAAACATAGCATGGGTGCATACCAGTGGTTGGAAAATGTGCAGGAGAAGTGGAGCCGTCATCAATTTGGTGACTCGACAAAGTGTCATTATGTCACAAATAATTTGAGTGAATCATTCAATGCATGGATATCACCAGCGTGAAATTTGCCCATTTGTGAGCTTATTGATTGGATAAGGCAAAGGTTGGTGACAACGATGGATGAGAGACTTCGACGGTCGAAGAATTGGAAAGAAAAAGTTGTACCATCAGCCTTGTCTTACGTGAGAGGCATCACAAGGGACTTGAAGGGCTTCATTGTTAGAAGAGCTGATGACAGCAATGTGGAAGTAGAAACTCCTTCGGGGAGGTATGTTTTGAACCTTCTAGCCCACGAATGCTTGTGTAGAAGATGGCAATTGTGTGGGCTTCCATGCACACATGCAGCAGCCACGTTGGGAAACATCAGAGGAGTGCGGTGGGAGAACTATGTCGTTGATTACTACAAAGTTGATCGTTATAAGAAAGCCTACACTTGTGCTTACATAACACCAATGCCCGACAAGACGCAGTGGTTGGTGGTCAATCTGCCATTCAAGGTGCAACCGCCTCACACCACAAGGCCACTAGGACGTCCGTGAAAGAATCGCATTCGGCCAAGGGACGAGAATGATGGCAAATCAAGGCATAAATGCAGCAGGTGTAGCAAATTCGGGCACCAAGCCCGCACCTGCAAAGAACCACTCAATGCACCATCGTATGTCGTACGAGCTAACCAAGAGATACCACTAGGCCCCTCAACGCAAGCTTCAACAAGCACTCAAAATTCAATGGCCAACAGAAGGTATTTATTTCGAATGTCTTGCATTTTATCTACATTAGATCTTTATTTGTGAAATATCATCAATCTAAAACATGTGTATTTTCATAGTGGAATTGGGTGCAGGTCAAGAGGTTCTTGGACAAGAGGAAGAAGGGGCGAAGGCCTACAAAGAAGGGGGTGTGGTCGAAAAAGAACAAGAAATTTCGAAGCATTTCCAGATGGACCTCCACTTTCGATGAATCCATAGGTACATCACTTCTCATCATTCATCACTAAATCTTTGTTGTGGCAATGTTCATTTTAATCGTCATTTCCCATTGCAGGGAAAGTGCAGAAAGGGGAAATGGAAGCTTTTTTGGAGAGTTTTTGAGCGCATAGATCTACATGGACAAGACAAGCTCAGCTAATACAGAATTTGGGATGTGAACTTCTGGATGGGTGTTTTTTTGGATGCACAAGAAACTTCTTATATGTATATTTTTTGGATGGAACAATCCTTAAAGTATTATGTGTTAGATTGGCTGGCTGTCTGTTTTTGTATATTTAGGCGAACAATCCTTACATGTGCTATGTAATTGTTTTTGGATACTTACATGAACAATCGCCATTTTGTCATGTATACATGAGATTTCTTTGGGTGTTGCAAAATATTATTTGAAAGCAATGTATGTGATTAACATGGCTATGAATATCAAATATATCAATATTGCTTTCAGCCATATCAATATTGCTGAAAGCTTATTCAATACTAGCTTAACATTCGCATCTGTTGACGGAGACTTCTTCATAGTGCCGAAAGATTGTGGTTCTTTACTACATGGATCATCCATCCAACGAAAGAAATCGCAAGTCTTGAAGGCGCATGTGTATAATCGTGCTCCTTTGCTCCATGGTTTGGTGGAGGTCTTCAAAACAGCTTCGACGCCGCAAAGGCAACGCATACTAGATGATGATTCCAAGGAATGCGACCGTATTTTCTGCAATTATCGTAGACATCTTCAAACAATAATTTGTAGACACACAAAAAAATTGACTTCTTGCAACATAACGAAAAATAAAATTTTTGCACCTTCTGTTGTGGATCTACCAGCTACCTTCCTCAAAAATACAATTTCTATGGGGTTTCTACCACTCATTTTATAGGTTATTGCATGGGAGAGGAGACACCCAATGGATCTATTTCTAGCCGTTGGAGCCCCTCAAATCTGAGGGCATTTTCGTCCATCACCTAACGGTCGTCCAACAAAAAGAAACGTCTACTAACATAGGGTTATGCTTTGCAAGAGTTAACCATTACTCAGGGGTTTTAGCGTAATTCGCTATTACGCAAGGTTCTTTGCGTAATTACCATATTACTCAGGGTTATGGGTGTAAATATCCCTTACAAAAAAGAGAGAGGTATAACTGATATTGCGGAAGTTAAGAAAGGCACAAAGAGACATAGAGTTTCCTTCATCTTCTCCAGCTTTTTCTCCTGGAGAGTTTTCACATTCACATGAAAATAATCTGTACTTGCTATTTGTCCATAAGATGAAGCTGTATCTCTTGTTATGAGAATTTTACGAAGAATGATGCATCTTTTGATATAACATTTACCATTAAATCTGCTTATGGTTGGTTTTTTTCTACCGCAAAATATCTAACCACCCTCAATCGAACTAGATCTTTCTCGACCACCTAAAAAAAGGTGAATATAATATTGATTTGCATGATCTAAAAAGTGAAGGCAAATCTTACTAATATGTACAATCCAACTTGTCCAAAGCATGCCAAAATTCTGTTTGCTCCATAATCTTCTATATCAAATTTTGAAAGATCTTGATCTCATTAGTTCACTAGTAATAGTCAAAATTATGATTGTATGTTTTTGATCTCTCTGTTGGTCAAACTGTTAGTATGCATCCTTACATTAATCTTTGTGTTAACCACTATTAACACAATCCTCCAATGCTCTCGTTAGTTACCTCCAAGCAAGCACCACCGTAGATCTTCTCTTCAACTTTTCAGGAATGTAAACCAGCTGCATAACATTTTTCATAGACATTGAATCAAATTCTGGAGATTCTGGAGATGATTTCGTTCTCACCATCATGGACTCTTCAACTTTTCAGGAATGTAAACCAGTTGCATAACATTTTTCATAGACATTGAATCAAATTTTGGAGATTCTGGAGATGATTTCGTTCTCACCGTCATGGATTAGAAAACGACAGATAGCACATGGATTCTTGATTCAGGTTGTTCCTACCATACGATTCTTAATGAAGATTGGTTCTGCACCTATGAGAAGATAGATGGTGGAAAC
Organism: Ottelia alismoides; assembly: GCA_037367405.1. NCBI lineage: Eukaryota > Viridiplantae > Streptophyta > Magnoliopsida > Alismatales > Hydrocharitaceae > Ottelia > Ottelia alismoides. The sequence continues at coordinate 1,329,907 of JAZKJV010001550.1, forward strand.
GTCATCACAGAGAGTAATGCAACGTGCAAGATTGTAGGGATCAACTATGTGAAGATAAAGACGCATGATGGAGTCGTGAGGAGTGTGACAAAAGTACGACATGTTCCTGATCTGAGAAAGAACTCTGATATTCCTTGGAGTCTTGGACTATAAAGGATTCAGGTACAAAGCTGAAGGTGGAGTCATGCAGGTTGCCAAAGCTGGGGTTATTGTCATTAAGGGCAACAAGCAGAAGATCGTATATGTCCTGCAAGGGTCTACAGTTCATGGGAGTAAGTTCAAGCGTTGTTTGGACTTGCTCAATATCGACAGTTGGCAGTAGCCCCGGGGAGGGCTGGCAGCGGCAAGGTGAAGCTCAATAAAGCTTCTCTAAGGAGAAATTTCAAGGTGAATATTATTTATAATTCCTTAATTCCTACTATCTGAATTTCAAGTGATGAAGTATAGTAGTGGTTAATTCTGCTATATGAGAATTCAACCCAGGCGGAGTCTAGCAGTGGTTAATTCTGTTAGTGGAGAATTCAAATCATGATGGAATATAGTAATGGTTAATTCTGCTATATGAGAATTCAACCCCGGTGGAGTCTAACAGTGGTTAATTATGCTAGTGGAGAATTCCACTCATAGTAGAGTATAGTAGTGGTTCATTCTGCTATATGAAGATTCAATTCAAGGCGGAGAATGTTGATATGAATTGAATTCTAACCACTTGTTGGGCTGCTGATGTGGCTGATCTACGTCCTGCCTTCTAATTGGCTGAGAGTTGTTGGGATGGATTATTGATACAAATGGTATTCTTCTGTTGTAGTATAAAAGGGCCTTAGGGCCACCGGAAATTGCATCCTCATTCCGATCATGATTCTCATCCCATGTATGTACCTTCTCAGTACCCTTTGTATTACATTTTTTCTCCATATAGTGAAACCGATCATCGCCGCTCAAGGACGTAGCCCATTTACAGGTGAACCTTGTAAATCTGTGTTTGTGTCTTGCTTGTTTGATCATGTTTTTTGTGTGTTTGCTTCCGCGATTCTCAACGAGCGTTGCCCCATCTATTGGGTCACCTAAATTTTTGAATTTCAATTAAACATTTCATGTACTTAATTTAATTGTTGATGTGAATTTTGTTCATCTATCAAATCATTTCATTTATTCACTAAATTCATTTACGATGACCCAAATGGTACATATTTAAATACCATGTACACTGATGATGTTAAGGAGTACCTCACCATGCTGCAAGATGAGTTTCTTTAATGAAAAAACGTTTCATCTATACTCCTAAATAGAATTGGATTACCAAGAGAGAAAAAATGACGTCTCTTGATCATTGCCAAAGCATTGCTTTACAGATGTCGCGTGCCTAAACATCCTTGATTGGATGCAATCTTTCCTTGTCCTAACTTGATGACATCGAGTATATAAAAAGTATACTATGTTCTTATACTTTGTATGTTCAACAACCTATGTAGCTTTCCTCCTTTAGTGACTACATGCATCTACAACCTTACTCCTATAAATAAGAAATTGGATCCAAGTATTAACAAATGACTTTTTCTCATGTATCCCATAGACACAGATATTACCATTAATGCTACCACTTTTGAAAATTCATCGTATTATTCCACCTTTGTCCTTTAATGGAAAACATGCGCAAATGATAGAGATGAGAAGATTCAACATCATAATATTGGTTGTTATGTGGAAGTTAATCCTATTCCTTCTAAAGGCACATCTTAGGGTCCATAGTTATTTGAGTTGGCTTGGTGCCAAATATGCTCATCATTTGTAGCAAAACCATTAGAATACTTACCTTATGACAAAGAAAAACCTATCTGATTCAAAGCAATCTCTATATAATAGAAGTATCTTAATATGTAAATCACTTCCTATAATCTGCGTAAGCATGCATAGAAACAACACTTCTTTATGTCTTCTTGCTAATTAGGGAATTTAGCTTAAATAGGAGCAAACACGCCCCCCATACTCCATGACTTGTGTAGCTTCTAAAACCAAGCACATGGATTCTAATTCAAGCCATCACGTTCTCTGAAAGTCGCACTTTCTTATGCTCTTCGTGAAACTCAAATGGGGAATATACATATAGAATGCTTCATGAAGATATTTAAAGAAGGTGTAGATTCAGTTGGACCACCATCCAAAAATGGAGTCTCACCCCACTCGGTAAGCTCGAGGCAAGGTCAAGGAGGAAGTAAGTCGAATGAGATGAATTCTACCAACTTAACAATGAAAGAGGACAAGGTACACTCAATTAGGGCTGCTAATCGAACCGAACGGTAACGAACTAACCTATGTTCGAGTTCGGTTCGATATGGAAGTTCGAATGTTCGAGTTCGAGTTCGGTTCGATAAATGTTCGATAGGATATGTTCGAGTTCGAGTTCGTTTAGAAAACGAACGCTCGAGTTCGGTTCGATAATTGTTCGTTAACAATTTAACTTAACTAAAACTTGTTTATGCGAACAAGTTCGAAACTGAAGTTCGATAATAAAGTTCGATAAGCAGTAAAATTAAGAAATTATTTATATTAAAGTGGTACAAAGCCAATAAATGCCACAATCTTTTTAACATCAAAATTTATCATTTGTAAAAATATAAAATTACACACACAAATGCGCATACATATACACATATCAAACTCAAACTTTTATCGAACGAACATATGTTATGTTCATGTTCGATTCGTTAAGCTATCGAACTAAAATTTGAAGTTCATGTTCAGTTCGTTTAGAAGTGAACGAATATTTTCCGAACTGTTATCGAACGAACTCTAATCGAATACGAACATGTTCAGTTCGATTAGCAGCCCTACACTCAATGATTATGTTGTATTTGACAAATGATGCGATCACAAAAGTTTGGGTGAAGATTCGGAAGCAAGTTTATGGTTGAAGCTTCAGAATTCATATATGACAATGAGTTTAACCAACAAGTATTTATTGAACCATGCCTGTTCTCACTTGCATGCAAGAAGGTGTATCTCTAAATGAATATTTACATTGACTAGATGCTTTGTTGATAGGGTTGAGAAAGATGGAAGTTACGGTAGTGGATATAGATGAAACCCTAATTTTCTCAGTATCTTATCCATTTTCATGTAGGACTTTCATACAGTCCTTTGATATTGGGAAGAATAACCATTCTTTGTAAGAACTCATATCAATCATGCATATTTAAGAACTTTAGCATATAGTCACATTAAAATCATGGATAGTGCATTGCCCTGAGGATATGTGTATCTTCCATTCATGTGATTCATAACATGATTTTTACAAAGTATGATTACAACTCATTGGAAGATTAATGGTGGAAACATTATTATGGGTGATTGATTTAGCTAACAATGTTCAAATCAGAGTGCATGATAACATGAGGAGAACAATAATAAATGTACAAGACATCCCAATTTAAAAAGAACCTAATATTCATATGTAGTATGGATGTAGAAGTATGCCACTACATTGCTGAAAGTAGGCATTTAGAGGTTACTACAAGCGATCTTGCTATGCAGGTTGCCGTGGAGGGGGCGTCTAATACGTTCGATAAGAGATAAGTATAACTAGTTTTGTTGCATTGTTTCTCCTTTGAAGAAATCTAAGTCAGAAAAGGCCTAATTGTAGCATATGCAACTAGGATATGAACCAAAAGGCATGGACATCATCAGTAAGCAGGAAATTTTAAGAGGCAAAAGTATTTGAAACCAGATTTTGTCAAAACTACATTTTCGGCAAGCAATAATGGCTCCATTTTAATAAGGCGATATACGAAATAAAGGATGCGCTTGATTAAATCCATTACGGTTATTGGATCACCTTCCATGTTTGAAGTGGTCAAGTATTTCCTATCTCTAACCGATGATAACTCGAGGATGTTAGATGAAGTACAAAAAGAGGCCTTTGAAGTGTCCTCGAATTACTTACATTTTAGAATTTTGTTCCTATGAATTTAACAGGTTCTGTAGCTATAACAGCAATGACATGCACAAACCATCAGATACATGCCCCCAAAAATGGGATGGCACAACAAATAAACAAAAAAATATAGAGAGAACTTGTTGCATGCTCTCTATTGCTGGAAAATATGGAATTTTAGGTTGAGGCAATGAACATAACTTGCAATGCTATGAAATGAAGCCTTACCACTATTATTGATTATAGAACTCCCCTCCATGAATGGTTTAGAGATCTTATTGTAGGCCAAAGAGTTTTAGATTACATTATGTAGTATCATGTTAGTGAAGGAAAATGCAAACCAAGGGCTAGAAAAATGGTTGATTGTGGGTTATAGTTAGATGGAAAAAGTTTTGAGCAAAAAATAACTTTCGATGAATAGTCTTTGTTGTTGTAAAAAAAGAGAGCATATGGACGTAGACAATGATGGTGCCATCACAAAAAAATGTCAAAGATGCACGACTTGAAGCAAATAATAGAGGCCACATAATACTTTTATTGATTGGGCCCCGCTTGGTAGGGACTGGGCAGGTTCGAAGGATGGGTGAGTGTCTGAGTGAAGGCTTGCGCGATACTTTGGGCTTTGTGGTTAGCCAGGAATGTGGTTGTCTTCGAGGGTGGGGGATTTTATTTCGAAAATGTTTGGGTCATGCCAGGATCCTTTTCTATACTTGACGGATGTAATTTATTTTAATCTTTATGATATATTTTTTGGATGCATCCCATCTTTTTTAAAAAAAAAACTAGCATGTGGCCTATAATACAAGTGGTTAAAGAGGTAGATTTTTTACAATCATCCACCCATAGAGAGAAGTTATTAAAGGAGAAGAATCTAAATATTGGATTGCTTCCATATGTGAGGAGATGGACTCCTTTGACAATGATTAAGCATGGGAACTAGTTATGTTCCCAATAGTTATATTCCCAAAGGGGAGGGGAATAGTTAAACATGTCTTCTAAAAAGAAGCTGAAATTTCCATAATGTTATCAATTACAATAAGTCTTTGGTTGCAAACGGTTATAGACATAAAGAAGTGAAAAAGAATGAGATTTCACCAATAGTGGCGCAAACTTACATAAATATGGTAGTCTTAGTCACACATCAAAAACTGGACCCTGAGATTTTATATAAGAAAACTACCTTTCAATAAGGATAATTAGAAGAATACATCTTGATGAGCCAACAAACTGATTTTGTTTTAGGGAAAGGACGACAAAGTTCACGGACTCAAAACTCCTTGTATACAAAGTTCGAATCTTGATTTTGATTTCGTTTCGGTCTCCTCCAAAGTCAAAATCTCGGTGAAATTTCGACCGTTTCGGTGGAAATGTCGAAAATGACACAAAAAAGCCATTTTCGATCATTTTTTCGCAAATTAAGATCTTCCAAGTTATTACAACAATAAATAACTTACAAATACACACTTATATCACACATATTGCTCATATATGCCCCTTATATCACACATATCGGTCATATCGGTCATATCAGCCAAATCGATGTTAATGTTGATTATTGGCTGATACATACTGGAAATTGATATCATCCAATCCAAGATCTTAAAACAACAATAAGTTACAAATGCACACTTATATGACACACATCTCGCATACATATGCCCTATATCACACCATATCGGTCATATTAAACATATTGCTGAGTTGATTGATAGAACTGGAAATGAAAATCAAAATAACTAAGTTAACAACACTTAGAAGACGTCTTTTGTTTAGAAAAATAGACGAGCATTTTTTTATTCTAAAATATAGATAGTGATAAACTAAACAATGTCTTGTTCATAGAAACAATTGTCACAGACAAAGTTCGAATGAACTACAGAATTAATTACAGACATGCAATAAAGATGTATCTATTTATGAATATAAATGGCAAACGAATGAAACGAACAAACTATATCAGATATATGGAAGCTATGGAGTTGTTTCATCTCCATTGCTTAAACCCAAAGGGGGGGAAGCTCCTCAAGTTGAATAATCGGCGTATGTACCCTCTTGTCATACCATATCCTACCAGACGGGGGTCTCACTGAAACCCATGAATTTCAACCGAAATGGGTCAAAATAGGTCGATATGTCGAAATATCACCGAAATTTCAGTCGAAATCCAAGAAATTTTGTACTGAACCCCATGAATTTCAATCGAAATGGGTCGAAATGAGTCGATATGTCGAAATATCACCGAAATTTCGGTGGAAATCCGGGAAATCGACATATATATGAGTTCCGATGCCCATGACCTCTCGAAACCGAAATTTCAGCGAAATTTCGTCGAAATTTCACGAAATTTAAATCGATGCTTGTATATACCAAAATTATCCCCAACATAGTGGTAGAAAAGATTTGATAGTTATATAGTTAGCCATGATTACAAAAAGAGTATCACTACAACAAAATTGACCTAAGCCAACGAATATTTTGAATATTCTATGCCATATCTTCTGATGTTAAAGATAAACCAACAAATATTACTCGTTACTAAATTATCTTTTGTTCTTTTAATAAGATATAAATAACATATTCATTGTTTAAGGTAAGAATAATGATTTTCCGTTGATTTATTCATTAAAATTTATATTAATCATTGGCTAATAAAACTGTAAGTTTACATCGAAACCGAAGGCAAGCGGGCAACAAAAATCATTGTTAAATTTTACAAAGATCATAAAAAAGCAGCAATCAATCATTGTCATACGATTCATTGCGATGAATATGACGATGAATACGATATTCGTTGCGAATTTAAAGAAACAAGTAACGGACAATATTTGTAATTGTATATTTAACTATGTAAGATATGTCAACGAATATTAGATTATTTGTTGTTTTAGATCAATTTTGTTGTGGTTATGGATTATTTTTGAAACCGTAGCTGCCAATATGAGGGATTTTTCCCATTACTTATATCTACATAAAAAAATTATTTATACTCATTCCAAATATTAAATATATAATTTTTATTAGCATATCAAAAAACAAAAATTTCCTTGTTCATGCCACGGCAAGAGTAAAATGACACTATAGTAATGAATGTGATAATGGTTGTTTTATTGCTAACAACGATTTATTTAGACTATCTGTTGTCTTTTGTTTTCAAATTTGTATAGATTGTCACTTATTGCAATGATCATTAAAATAAAAAAAACATGAGAAAGGCAACAAATGCATGTTGAAACAAGTAACTGTCACTGTGATTCGTTGGCAAGGATTATAACATAAATATTATTCATTATAAGTGTCAAAGTATATCATATAAGGGTTTGATGGGGTTGCCCCGTCTTATTTTTCCGTATTTTTTATTTTTTTTTGAAAAATTTCACCATGTATATTCATCTATATATCTCTCCAATATGTCATTCGAATTTCGTCAGGAAACAGATACTATCGGTTCTAGATGGAGGCTATAGGAGTCTATGTTTCTGATGAAATTCGAATGGCATATTGGATGGATATATAGATGAATATACATGGTGAAATTTTTCAAAAAAATAAAAAAAACGGAAAAAAGAGGCGGGGTAGCCCCATTTTTTCATCATATAATGATGCAACAAATAACATTCATTATTATATATTTAATATTAACGTTGGTCGGTACCCCAATAAATTTTCAAATCCGTCGTCTCTTTAGACCAAGACCTCAAATTTTGATTTCAATCACCATCTCAGTGACAGACTGAAACGAAATTTCAGTCGAAATTCGACCCAAATTTCGGTCAGTTTTTTAATTGGGCCCACAAATTTTGTTTGATATAAGTCAATTCAATCAAATTTCGGTCACCTAGTGAAACTGAAATTCGACCGATATTCGACCGAATTTCGACGAAATTTGATCCCGTGCTGTAGAGACATTTCGTACAGTATAATAATGTTAATGAAATCGAGCATTATCTTAAATGCAAAATCAAATGCATTTGTTTAACATAGATATAGAACGTGTATGCCTTAATTATGATGATTTTTATTCTCATATCTGCACTCACTGAAGTTGCAAAACTTACTTCATAGCTCGATTGTTGCATACCTATCTGGAAAACACCCCTTGATCATTTTGACCTTGTTGTAAATATTCACCATCGAACTATGAACTTAATTTTTTTACGAAGGTTGGTTGAAAATCACACTAGAAAATGGTTTTTTTTTTTCATCTGTTAAAGATGAAGATGCTGTTTGAAATTGTTTCTCTATATGCGGCGCATAAGGAATTACTGGTTCCTCTACAAATTTTGACAGAAGATTGAAATTGATGAATGCAATTATCTTTCTCCAGATAAAAATTATGTGATCACTGATCATGCGAGTGACCAGCTGTAAGAATCAATGCTTGCAACAACAGATTCAGATTTATATACATAAAAAAATCCCTTTAAATGCTGCAATGCATAATTCCATTTCATATTGCAGTATAAAAAACTCACAATGTACTGTAAACCCTAACCCTCCTTCCGTTTTACTGCAATAACGACATCAAATCGCCCTATTTTTTTAACCATAAACGTCAAACAGAAAAAAAGTTGCAGGCGAATACATATGAACAAAAAACATATATAATGGAACATGTAGGATGGTGCAGTTGAGGGAAGGTGTAGCTTCTCCTCTCAATCTGCACCTGCTCAACAACGACAGCCTCCTTCCCACCTCTGCTGCGGAAGCCCTGGTCCCATAACACGGGAGCATCACGAGGAGGAACGAAGGGAGGGAGAAGGGTGTTCGGCTGCTCTTCCCTGTCCATGATCCTGTGCTGTGTGCTGCTGATACCTGTGATCGATCTCAGGTGCTGCGGTTAAGAAACACCGAGGAGTGCATGAAAGGAAGGATGCAGAGATGGAGATACGATGAGATGATACCATCATAACTTGTGTATTTTTTTGTGGATACGGAATGGAAGGAGGAGAGGACAGAAGAGGGAAGAAAGCTGTTGGAGTGAGTACGTGAGTGAGACGGATATGGATTATTGAGCGAGAAGCTGAAACGCCACCGGAGGCGAAACTTCCATTTAACTATTTTCGTTCTCGAGGATTTTAGCATGTAGTTAAGCTTCTCCGTGCATCTCATCTGATTCTCCTTAAAACTACAGTGTCGTTGTAAGTTTGGTAGAAGGAATATGAGGACGGGTACTCTTCTCTAATACAGCAACGCAAGGATCCGTCTGATGAGGATCGGACGACCCTCGTAGGAAGTCGGGATAGCCGCCTCTCGATTGGGGTCGTCCGATCCCTATCAGATGGATTTCTACGTTACAACACTCGCTGTATTACAACAGAGGATTCGTCTTGGAAGTAATATATACTGTAGCTAGTGACACTTTTTTCCAACTTACGCCGTTATATTGTCCGTTGAATATATAACGATGATATTATTCATTGTTAAATAATTTTTACATTTGAAATTAACAACAAATATAATGTAAGTTGTTATATCATTAGTGATGATCTATATAACGACGTTTATTCGTTACTATTTTAAAATTTTAACTAATAATGATTAAATTTTGAACTAAAGAATTAGCAAGATTAATTATTGAAAAACAACAACATATAAGTGTTGTTATGTGGACAATTGATATTGATATCACGACAGACGTGACATTCCTCGATGAATAGTAGCGTCAGTTATATATTTTACAGACGATTTAGCGACGGATTTTGAAAACAAAAATTATTATAGCTTTATTTTGTTATAGTGATATATTTCTTATATAATTTTTTTACAATGGACTATTTAATGTTAATTTGGTTTGTGAGCTTCCATTCTAATTTTGGCTAAATTACAAAAAAAAGATATTAATATTTACATAGATTCTTAGTTTAGGGACTGATCTTTAGATTAGATTCTTAGATTAGGAACTGATCTTTAGATTGTAACAAATAGAAGACCTAAATTTAAGTCAACCATACAGTCCCCAGCATCATGAGTGGGCATCTTAATATGTGGTACTTTAATTGAATATGAAATCAGTTAACATGGTGGACTTGATCAGTTGGGAATGGCGTACGAAATTGGGAAAGTGTGAACTAAACTCTTATTGACGAGGGTATTTTCATCAACAAATACCACAAATAAAGCCACGTGTTGAGAACTGTATCATTATATTAAACTCGGATCCCTTGTTTGTTACAATCTAAAGATCGATCACTAATTTGAGAATCTATGTAAAAATCAATCCCTTTTTTGTAATTTACTCTCTAATTTTTTATTTTTTTCTATTCTCTGGCATTATGGCGGAGGATCAATCTTTTGTTAGCATTTGTTTTCTCACTAACACTGGATGTTTTTTATTCCTACTAGAAAAAAGCACATCAAGTTTGAGTAGTTGTATGTATATTCAACTCCGGATGGTGTGATTATTCAATATTGTTATTAGTCATATGGAAAATGGATAATTTATTTAGGGTTTTTATCAGTTGTGTCCTTTTGAGATATTGCAATATCAGTTATGCCTCTATCTTTTTGGGAATATCAGTTGTGCTCCCAACTTCTTGTCGTTCTATCAGTTGTGCCCCTCCGTTAGTTTAATAGTCAATGAGTTGACTTAACCATGATTTTTTTCAAACCATGGTGCACGAGGGTATTTGTTGGGATGAATGTTTTATGTTGATCTTTCACACAACTCCCTCGATGGAGAAGTACCACTAAGCCTGGGCAATCTACCGATCCTTGTATATGGAAACGTGTCAACAAGCGCGTTCTCGGCGGTGGACCTCCCAACTGTTAACAAACAGAGCACCGAGGCATTCCAGTACAATCAGGCTAAATATCCTGCCACCTTTTTATATTTAGCAACAACATGCTCACTGGACATATCTGGCCACAGTTTGGTAAGCTTAAATATCTGCACAGATTGGATGTAAGCAGGAACAGATTAGCAGGGAGTATCCCTGAGGAGTTCTCCGGCATGAATGCTTGGAATATATGGATCTGTCTCACAATCAGCTCACTGGACAAATACCTTCATTCATGGAATGGAATTGATGCCTGGATGAGGATCTCGGACTTGGCGGAAGGGGAGGGGCCGACGATCTCCATGACGTTGTCAAGGCGGAGGGGTATGCGGTGGAGGGGCAGGAGGTGGAGAGCGGGTCGCTCCATCGCGACGCGCACGAGTATCTCCCTCACACTCTCGTCGTAGCGGATCCACTCGTGGGGGTTCCATCACCATCTCCGTCCACTGCTTCTTCCGTGTGTTGGAGAAAAGTAGAAGAGCCCGAGAGAATACGAGATGCGGCGCTCGTGCCTCCGGAATCTTTCTCCCTTTCCAAGGCGGTAAGGAACAAGGAACAGGGAAAAGATTATTTGAAGGGGGCGGCGGGGTCAGGGAGAGGTGCGGGGGGTGGAGGGGGATGTGCGGGGGTGGGGGGAGAGGAGGGGGAGGACGGGGACGGAGGAGGGGAGGCACGTGGGCAGAGCATGGAGCTCAGGGGAGGCTGCAGGAGAGCTCAAGGCGGAGGAGGGAAGAGGAGGAACACAAGGGAGGAAGAAGAAGGGGGAGGAGGAGGAAATGACCTTTTCAGCTTTTACTTTTAATTTAATTCCAGTTATATCCCAAAGTTAATGTCCGTTTGCCTTGGAAATGAACAGCAACTAACCCGAGGGACACAACTGATAGAACGGTAAGAGGTTGGGGGCACAACTGATATTCCCAAAAAAAGATAGGGGCATAACTTATATTGCAATATCTCAGAGAGGCACAACTGATAAAAATCCATTTATTTATAATCATTTTGGTTCTAGAAAAAAAGCACATCAAGTTTGAGTAGTTGTTTGTATATTCAGCTCTGGATGGTGTAATTATTCAATATTGTTATTAGTCACACGGAAAATGGATAACTTATTTATAATCATTCTGGTTCTCAAATGTGTATTTTCTGATACACTTGTATCTTTCATTGTTAAATATATAATCATGAATATTCTGAGTTACTTTTTAAATACGCAATGAATATCGTACCCGTTGCTATATCTCTATCATCAATCATATAGCAACGGTTCATCATTGATTTTTCTTCCATTCGTTTTTAAATTTAACAATGATTGGTATAAATTTAAGGGTTTTCTACACCTATAACCTTGTGTAATTTCACAATTACAATCATAACGCTGTATAATCATGAACTACATGAGAAACTCCGAGTAATGCTTAACTCTTACTTGACATAATCTGTAGTTATTTTCCGTTTGGGATGCTCGTTATATTTGATGGTTTCCGTTGAAAAAGACAAAATTGCTCCTAATGCTCATCCTTATTTGCAAAACATGCCTCCCGCCCCTCTCCACCCTGCCGAGCACCACCTCCTCATCCTCTGCAGGCCATGCATCGACCGCCCCTCTCCTCCCTACCGAGCACCACTGCAAACCCCTCCCCTCGGGCGACCACGTCACCTCTGTCAAGCCTCTCCACCCTTGTCCCCCGTCGACCGACCACCTCTGCAAGCTACCCCCCCCCCCCCCCTCCGGCGACCGCGACAACCTCTGCAAGCCCCCTGGTGGAGACCACCTCTGCAAAGCTCCCCCTGCTGTGCAACCCCAACCGAAGCCACTCAGCCCCCTCGACCTCCCACCGCTCCGTCGCCCTGCAGCTCTCGTAACACCCCCCCCCCCCCCCCCCCCCCCCCCCCCGCGACCACTCTGCTATGCCTTCCCCACCTCCCAGCAAGCCCCCACCGAAGCGACGCGCTCTGCCTGCAAACTAACGGAAGGTTATGGGCACAAAACAAATCATTTATTAAGAGTTCTAAATGTAATTCATGATTATATAAGGTTATGATTGTAATTAAAAAATTACTCAGGGTTATGGATTTAAAAATCCCTAAATTTAATTAATGTTGTTAAGTCAATGAATAAATCATCATTGTATGAACCTTTAACAATGAATACGACATTCATTGCTAATTACAAGAACGAAAGATTTGACAACTAATAATACTAGTTATATTTTGAATTATTGGAAAGTACGAGAGATAAGGAGTGCATCAAGAGCGGTACATGCGGTGTGAGATAAGGAGCAGATCTTCTGTCGGGGTTACTTATACACGTTTGAAATAGATGCATGCTAGATTATATATTCTTTTATTTTTTACAAAATTCATGTGAGAAATCCAACCTATAGATTGAATCTACGAATATTGCTCCATATATCTATCAAATTTAATCAAAATCCAGCTATTTCTACATATTTTATTTTAAAAGCCAAAGAAATTTAACAACAATGAAACTTAAAACCCATTTTAAAATTGAATAAATCTTTTTGCTTTCAAGATAAAATAGCTAGGAATATTGGATTTTTATGAAATTTGATAAGCATATAGAACAATATTCATAGAGTCAATCTATAAGGTTGGATTTTTCAAATTTTGCAAAAATAAAAGCCACAACAACCTATGCTTTGTGTAAACCCACAACAAAGGGTAGTAATTTGGTGATCAGTCTTACCCTATGTCAAGATAATGTGGGATCAGTCTTATCCTATGTCAAGAATTTTATTCTCTAGTGATCAAGAAATTAATCATATATAAATAATAATGTGTAGCATTACAAGGTTAATGGCAATATTTACCTTGTGATTGCAAAATCATATAGTGATACGATCAGAATTGGTAGTAATTCTATATTGTAGTCTTTTCCTTTTTTTAACTGCATTCATTTCTAGTATATTTTTTATATTTTTGTTTTTGAGAGATTTGTCATAATGTCCCAATTTCATCACGACATAAATCCAATAAATTGAGCAGTAAGATTTTACACATGATTCCAACATGTTTAGCTATAACATTCACCACATCCAAACTTTAAAAAATAAGAGTAAACAACTCAGAATAGAACTAAATTATTAAACAAGTTACCATTTTTTTATATAGAATACATGGTAGAACATTTCGATGGACTATAACAACATGATTCACAATCGAAAGGTAGAAAATGGTTTGGGCCTAGTAGGCCTGCATCTCATCAGCAGGGCCCAAGCTCAAGCCCAACTCGCAAAGTCATGGGTCGAGCCTGGGTCAAGCAGGCTCATGATTCTTTGTTTGGATTGTCCCAGTTTGGATATGGGCATGGGTTAGGATATGTTCGATCATTTGTAGTCCGATCAGAATTTGAAAGTTAAAAACCAATCCCATTGAGAGTAGAAAATGCACTTAATAAGTTAATATATAAGTTTTCACATATACAAAAAAGTTTTTATCACTTGTACCATTCGTAACTTTAGCAATTCAGTTATGCCTTTCTCTTTTCTCGAAATATCAGTTGTGCTCCTGACTTTAAATAAAATTTACATTTTTACCCTTCTGTTAAGGTAAAATAAGAGCATAACTGATATTATTAAAGCAACAAACTATAAATTTTGTAAGAAGTCAGGGGCACAACTAATATACGAAAGGAACAAATTGCAAATGTTGTAAGAAGTCAGGGACAACTGATGTTACAATAGGAACAAACTGCAAATTTTGTAAGAAGTCAGGAGCACAACTGATATTTCAAGAGATGGAAGGATATAAGGGCATGTGATAAAAATCGTAATAAAAATTATCAATGATTTGTTCAACTTTAAACACATAAGTTTAGAGTACATGAGTGAACATGCCTTATGGCGGGCCGACCCATGGGCTTGAAGATAAGGATTAATATTGCTTTACTAAAAATTGGTATAATGAACATCTCTTTTATTCTTGCTTTACTCTCCTCAATTCATAGATAAATTGGAATGTACTACCGTTGCTTGGACCCCGAAAAAATACAGCTTCCTCCAAATTGACAATTGTAGGCCTCTCCTCTCTTTTGCAAATTTCTTCCTCTTAACTTTAGGCCCTGTTTGGTAGGAGAATAAGCCCTGAAATAAGGGGCCAATTCTCCTCCCGACATAGTTTCCAGTGGTACGACTATTCACCATTATTCCATCTTATTTCACTCTTATTCTTATCTTTATCTCACCTTACCTACCTTTATTTCACCTTATTCTCCTTATTCCTATCCTCCAGCCGAACAAAGAATATACCCTTATTCTCCTTATTCCCTTATTCCTGATTATTCCCGAACCGAACAGGCCCTTAGTGTTTTCTGAAGAAAAGCATGACCGAGTTGCTTCAACCATAGAAGAAACTTCCAATTGGTATGGTCCTTTTCGAGCCTAGTAGAGGGGTGAGACAAGGAGATCCTTTATCCCCTTTGATTTCTATGGAGCTTCTTGGTGAATAAAAACCAGGAAAAGAGCTCTCTTCTTATGGAACTTTAGCCCTGTGAGATTATCCTCATAGATTATACTTCAATCTATATTGCTCCTTTCCTCATGTCTTCCTCTATCATAGCAAAAATGGACTTCATTCGGACTAAGCTTAAGAAAGTAACAGAATAGATCTTTCCAGTGGGAAATCCCTTGTATAAAAACGTCACCATACACCCCCGCTTCTAACACAATTTAGATTAAAAAAAACTTATAAAACAGATTACAACAAATATACATAAGTAAAAGAAACCGCGTATTTACATTCTATCTTGCTCTGTCTGTAACTTTCTCATCAGTAATATGCACAGAACTCCCTCAAACAACAACGGCACTCCCTTAAGCAAAGTACAATCCTCGCTCTATGCCTGGTAAGAACTACATCAGTCCTTAACAGTATGCCAATGCCAAAATCACGACCACACCTACAATGAGAAGCAGTGAGACCAGACGAGAATCTTCCTGTTGACCCAGTGCATTGTGCAGTGGAGCGTCGCCCCTTCCATGAACCACGCTCGGAAAGCCATTGGGAAATCTACCAGCCACTCCGTAGGATGCAACATGAGGAAAACCGTGCATGTAGACGTTGAAGAGCGATGGGAACAAGCCCCCAACACCAGCTGAGAATGTGAAGTTCCCAAACCTCGCAGTGGCCATTGGAGGGAACCCACCCATAAATCCGAACCAGTTAGGATCGAACTGGTTTGGGACCGATGCACCAGCTGTTTCGGGCCTCTGTCCTGCCGGCCGATGTGGAATGTCAACACCAGGCACTGATTTAGAGCGTGGGTCAGTTGAGGCCTTCCCTCTCCCATAAATGGGTACCAGCTTCTCCTCTTTGATTACAGCCTTGCACACCGGGCACTCGTGAGAGTGGGCGTGAACATGGAGCCATTTGTATAGACATGGCCAGCAGTAGAGGTGGCCACAGAGGGTCACAATTGGGTCCTGAGCCAGATCCAAGCAGATGTTGCACTCGAAATTACCTGCGTCATTTTTGTTGCCACTGTTTGAAGAGTATGAAGGATCCTCCAAACCACCGCCCATTTCCAGCATCCTAATAAGGAATTCTCGAAGCCTGCAAGTCGTTGATAGCAGGAGATTAATTGAACAATTCTAGAAAGGTTCTTACAACCAAAATCAAGAAACTACACATGTTGCCTTGACTTTAGCATATACTACCCTCAAAACTATGCACATTCAAGCGTTGAGATGTAAGAAAGAAAAATATCATGAAAACTCAGACTTTCCCACCAAAACCAATATGTTTTAACAGCTGAAGAAGTTCAAACAGAGAAAAACTTTGATATAGGCAACCCATGCACAAGGTTGAATGCTAATTCTGCTAATAACATTCCCTGTCAAGCCCAATTGGAAAAAAAACATCATTTTTAATAATAAAATTTGATTATCCTTTTTGTTTCGTTACTATTAAAAAGCATAGCACATATCACAAAAGAAACAAATTAGAAAATTTTAGGACTTGAGTTCCTCTCCAAAGTTGAATGATTTGCTAGCAAGTTTCACATAAGCAAGATGCTAAATGCAATTTAGCTGAGTCACCACGGAGTAGTGAAAAATCATGTCCATGAAGAATATAATACTAAATAGATGTTTTGGAGATCATTGCAAGAGAAATCGAATCAGAAAATAACTAAAAAATGTAACATAACCCCCCCTGAGGCACATTTCAATATCTATTGATGAGCTGCAGAAAAAATCTATTTAAAAACAAAACATCTAAATTCAATGATGTACCACTTTTTAGACTCCCAGGGCCTCATTATAGATCCATTGCTACTATTCCAAGTTTTCTACAAGAACTACTACTTTCTCGCAAATAAAGCTATAAACATGTCCACCATTGCAATTGGAGCATCTAATGTAATTTATCAATACTGATGTTAAAATATAAACCTTGATGCACCTTCCCAGAACTATAGATGTTGTACTTCGAAGAATTGGATTTGCCATCCAAAAGGGATTGGCAGCGCAACTTGTTGCCCGTCTCCCATCAATCTCTATGTAGTAGCTTTTTGAAAAATGAGTATGCACATTCTAATGTGATCATTCCAAGTAGATATAGTATTGCATGTACCATAAATGATACTTCTCGACGTAGTATACAAACTAATAAAATTCAAATAATTAAGAAATACCTTCATTTTGAAATCAGAGGATGATTATTAGTTAAATATTACTGATCGTTCACATATTTTTACTAAAATGGAAAAACTACTAAGATATCTTGCATTCCCAACAACTCCAGAAATGGCACGCTGATTGAATAACATGTTCCACATAATGTCTTGCAGACTTTAACATCACATCATTTTTCTTCACGATGGAAATCACACATCAGTTGATGGTTGGGAGTGCTCGTTCTTTTTTAACATAAGAAGTTGCATCATTTTCATCTCTTCTTCCTTCTCTAAAGGATCTGCAAAAGGCTGATTGAAAGGAAGAGTCCAACTGCAGTGTTACACAATATGAGAGCGTCCGCCTCTAATATGCCAGAACGAGGATCGTTCCATCTTACATCAATTCCCACGCACATACACAATCACGATTAACATAGGATTTAGTGTCGAAACCCCTTCACGTAAGAAAAAAATCACGAGGGGACGACAGATTGATCATTTTGCCCGATCCGCCATAAAAGAATCACTATAGTAGTAGAAGAGTTATCCAATGTACTCTATAATTATACACACAAACACAATCTCAAACAGGACCTAACACCAACATTCAATCACAATCAAGATTCTAATAATTTTTAATTAAACTGATATCCCTATAATCATATCTAATCAAAATCGCAACACAGTAACATCTCCTCAAAAAAGAAACCCTAAAAACAGATTAATATCTTCCGTACCATTCCCACACAATGACCACAATCCTTTCCCTATCGAAAACCCGAAAAAGATCTTGGTTTTGCCAGTAGCCTTGGGCTTCCTATCTTTGTCAATCTCAATATACCACTAAAAAAATAACAACCATGATTCATGCTCAATCGCCCACTTCTGATTTTCGACATCCACACAGTGGCATCGATGACCAGAATCCTCTTAGCAACTCCAAGGCGATCTCCTGGTGTCAGGATGTCAACTTTAGTTCATTTCATGATATACTTGATATTTTATAACTCCATTTCTAAAAAAATTGGAACTCGTTCTAGTGGATGGTCGTCACGCGAGACATTTTAACCTTCTATTTTAATATCATAAAAAAATATAAGACGAGGGGGAAAATTATTCCCGTCACGTTTATATCAACAGATGCACAGCAGATCACCCGAGACTATTCAATAAACTTCGACATGACGCAAACGAGTTGATAAAATGAAAACTGGAACAGAAGATGTATAAGAACAGATGAGGAAAGGAAAAGAACCTGAATCGAGGGCCGAGATTCCGGTTGATCAAAGACGTGTGATGGAGGAGGCGTTCAGAATGTGGTGTGGATTCTCGAGGGGATACGGTGCTTTTAGGCGGAAAGAAGCTTCCGGATTGTTCCGGATCCCGGCGCTATTCGGACGCGGGGGATCCGCACTGACTGTGTCGTTCGGACGAAGGAAACCTTTTTATTATTTAATTATAAAGATTTTTACACAAGTCCTAAAGATTATGTAAATTGCATTTTAGACCTTATAAACATTATAATTATCATCTCACAAAGCATATTCCGGCTTACAATACAAAGGAATTTTTTAATAATTATTAAAAATCCGTAATTAATTATATAGGTATCATCTAAATCGTATTTAAAAAATAACCATCAATCGATACCTGAGATGTCGATTTGAGTAGAGCATAGGTGCCGATTTGGAGACGATCGTTGACGCTCTCCCCAAATTGGCACCTAAAGCCGTTGGCAAAATTGCCAACGGTCCCCTTATCTTCACCCTATATAAACACCTCCACCCTCTCATTTCCTCACAACTCCTCCCCTCTCTCTCAATCTCCTCTCATTTCTCCTTCTCCCCTCTCTCTCAATCTGTATTCTCGAGTACTCTTTCCCACATCTGAATTCCACTATTCTTAATCGAATAAGAATAAGTATTTTTCGTAAGCAATTTTTCGTGAATATTTTACATTTTTTTCAGAAAAGAGGGGTATTTTTGCGGATATTTTATCATATCTTTCCATTTCTTATCGAATATATTTACTCGATTTGAAGACACTCGCTATTCCAGATAAATTTATATTTATACATATTATTTTTTGATTCTATCGTATAAGTAGAGATGTGTAAAATTAGACACTTTCAAATAAATTTAATGTCGTTTAAATATTAATTTTACTGTGTTTTATGTATTGTAATTTTATAATAAAATTACCTATAATGGATGTAAATATCGGTTAGTAAAAACTGAAGAGCAATTAATATTAAAATCTGCAAGCAATTGGGTCACAACAGATTAAGTTATCTACTAAGAAACTAAGAACTATTACGATTAGAATTATACAAGTCCATTTTAACTGTGTACCAAAAATTTTCTTTATAAATGAATTTTAATTTAATTTATTATTATTTAATAACATGTGTATCTATTAAATGTAGGTGGTACACATGGATAGAATATATGGCCCAGTAGATGCGTCAGTGTTGTACATGCAGAGTGAGCATCGGTCTTCACAACCTACAAGCTTGGTAAGTAATTAAATAAGATTTATAATTTCCAATGAGAAAAGGTGGCACATGCTATGTTTTAAACCGTTGTATTTTAAAGATTTGATTTGTATAATATAATGAGTTACTCAATAGTATTTATGAAAAGAAGAGTGTAGTGATACAATGAGTGTTAGAATTATCAGGATTCTCATGTGTACATGAGAAAGGTACCGATGAATCCTTCGATGTTGACTAATTTACTGGAATGGTGGTGACTTGAGACACATACTTTTCATCTTCAATTTGGAGAAACGACTGTTACCATACAGGATATGGGATTGATCAGTGGGTTGAGGATCGACGGTCAATCAGTTACTGGTTCCAATGTTTCGATCTGGAGATGGGACGCACTATGTTTGAGTTTGTTAGGTGTTATACACACTCGGGTAAAGAGTGACAAGGTGAAACTATCATAGATACATGAGGTCTTCTTTAGTCATGATGATCTGCTACTGGGTATCGAAGCTGAACAAGAAACAACACATATAGGTAGGATACTTATTTTTTATCATATATGATGCAGTATTCTTGCATATAGCAGCGGAGATATGGTACTGCTAAGGTAAGCATTTGTAATTCTAAAAATCGAGTTCTCCAGTGTTTACAAATTTGTCCACCTTAGTAGCATTTCATTTGTTTTGATATATACCAACTACATTTACGTGAATTGGAAGTTTGCACTCAATTTTCTTGGGGTGTTGTTGCTTTGGCACATATGTATTCTGAGTTGGATAGGGGTGCGAAGATCGACATGTCGAGGATTTATGTCTTCTTTTCAGTTTTGCAAGTATGTAGCATATTTCATATGTCTCGGGTTCTCGATCGCATTGTCTCGGTTTATATCATTTAACATTTTCAATATGTAGGTTTGGGCATGAGAGCATGTTCATATAGGAAGGCCAGTGGTGCGAGCTGTTGCACGGATCCATGGAGGATCCACTACAAAAAGCCAGGTCTTTAGGGATGTCCATCAGGGACGGTTACTTAGAAACCGTTCCTTTAAACACTATGCGGGACTGTTGCATAGCGTCCGTCCTCCTTGATGACAAGAGGGGGCATTTAAAATTGACCATCCCTTTTCAACAGTATGTGAGGCAATAGTTTAGTAATTAACCATCTCTATCGAGTGCTACATGGGATGGTGGTGTGACCATTCCTGCCGAGTCGTACATGGGACGGTTAAGACCGCTGCCTCCCGCTTTCTGTGAACGTCTCTTTAAGTTCAAACGAAGGGGACAGTTGCGACTGTCCCATTCCGTCACATCAAATTTTGCAGACGAGAATTTGTGTTATTTCGGAGCTCATAAGGGATGATCTTAAGTAAATCGTCCCCGATCGCTATCATAGGAGACGGTCAAATGACCGTCCCCGATGGATTTATACAACCAAAGTACCACCTCGCATTTCATTATCCATTTTCCCTCTCACAAACCCCATTCTCTACACCTCTACCACTTCTTTCTCAACTTCCACCCCACTTCTTTTCTAACTTCGCCATCTTCCTCCACCTTTTATTCCCTTTATCCCCTTTATTTTTTTCCCATCGATCATTCTTAGAGAAAAAGGAGAGAGCTTGTAATATTTTGTCGGTGACAGTGGCTAGAATCTTACTCAAGCGACGACCTCCTTCAAGTGTGATTCGCGGCGACCATCGTCCCTACGTAACGAATATCCCGTTAAGCTCGCTCAACTTCACGACACCTCTGCCACGCCGCTTGAGGCCACGACAGGAGTTCAACATACCTGCTCTGTAATCTGACGAACCACACAGGTAAGTTTTTCCTCTCCTTTTCCTTGCTATTTTATTTATCTAACATTTTGTGTCATTCTATACTCATCTTCAATCATCTGCCCCCATCATCTTCTTCTTCATCACCACCCACCACTTCTCATCTTCTTCTTAGTTTGATTCTGTTTCAAGAATAAAACAAAAAGTAAAAAAATAATCACAAAAATCATAGCAAAAAAATAAAAAAATAAAAAAGGGAGAGAGCAAGAAGTATCATCGCTGCTGCCCCACCTCCTCGCCGACGGCGGCACTGATGAATCTGTGATTCATGACTCTAAAAGTTGAAAATATAGCTTTGTTCCCGAGTAATTAGCTGCATATTTCCACTTATATTGTATAATTAGCATTCATGCATGCATTGATAACATCTGCATTTTAGCATTCATATTGCATAAATAAGAAGCCCAATTCACTTGTAAATAGTCACCATATTTTACCTATTTTTATATATTTTATACTAACTCTAAATACAATAAAACCAACTCCATAGTGTATATATGACTAACACTAATTAAATAAAAATATCAAAAAAATACTAACTTGTAAAATCACCCAATAAAACCCCAAACCAAGTTTGAAACTAGGAGCCTTAAAACGCACATATCTCTCTCATACAACCTCCGAATAAGGTCTACTCACTTTTAAAGTAATATACATTCAAAGACCTTCGAAACAAGATCCATTTCACTAAAATCGGAGCTCGTACGCAAAACTTGGATTTTGGGCCCCTTTTGTATATTGTACAAATTGACCATTTTTCCCCTATATTTTATCATTTTATTTTCTTAATTATTAAAAATCCAAAAAAAAATAGATTAAGTTGTAAATATTCTTCTCATATTTTCTCTATTTTTATTTTGATTTTTTCCTTTTAAAAATGATAAAAAAATTACAAAAGATAAAATGCGGTATTTTATATCTATAAGGTACCACCCAAAAATATATATTTGTACAGATGATCTCGTTTGATTTTCGGTCCTTCATGAAAGTTGTAGATCTCGTCGAGACGAGCAACATTTGTGTTGATCACTTTTTGATCTAACCTCTTCTATTATTTCTTTTCGATTTTTCTTTGTAGTTAGTTGTGGATTTTTCTGGGAGCGATACGTGGCAGCTCCTGGAGCCACCACATGTCGCCTCCTCATTCATCCACTTATGCCACCTCCTCCTTCATCCAGGGTTGTTGGATGAAAGGATATATCATCAATGGCTAAGCTTCTTCTCTACCCATTCTTCTCCCACTCTCCCTTAACTTAAGAGAGAGGCCACTTCGACACCTCCAAATCCCACCCCATCTTCTCCACTCCATCTTCCATCTCTCCCACTCTCTCCATACCCTCTCCAACCTCCACCTCCTCCTCTTTATAATCACCTCCACTCCTCCATTCATCCCCATCCGCCTTTATGAGAGAGTAGCCCCGAGCTCCTAATCCGATCTTGGTGACAGCAAGTTCCACAACTAGTCGAGCAACGACATGCCATCTCCGGCGAGATCCAAAGGGCCACCTCGATCCTTTGTCGCGGCTATTTCAAGCTGCCGAGCTCGACCCTTGCTGAGGTCTAGAGCGAAGATCCGAGGAGCTCTAATCTCCTCTTTCACAGGCACTCGTCCATCTCCAGGTAAAATTCATCTTCATTTTCTTCCTCTCTTCTTCTTCCTCGTACCTTTCTCTCTCTTCGATTCATCTACTTCCGATCATCAAATCGCCAAACAAATTGTGTTTTCACGGATAAATCACACGTTGCGAACGCAACGATGATTTTTAATTAATTTTTAGACAAGATTTCATCAATCGATTACTCCGTCATTTATGCACGCTAAACAAATGCATGTGAAATAGAGGATTTTGTGAAATCCCCTGTTCCCTCTCCACGTCTCTCTCCCTCTCCCTTCTTCCATCCCCACCATAACCGAGCTTGGCTCGAGCTTTTCTCTTCATTGCAGGTTCACTCCTCCTCGGGCGTTTGCACCGCCGCCGCTCGCCGTCAGTCTCCAGCCACGCGCCCCCACCATCCGTCGTCAGCCGCTCCCCTTGCCCTA
The DNA here is from genome assembly GCA_037367405.1 of Ottelia alismoides. Taxonomy (NCBI): domain Eukaryota; kingdom Viridiplantae; phylum Streptophyta; class Magnoliopsida; order Alismatales; family Hydrocharitaceae; genus Ottelia; species Ottelia alismoides. Next base: position 1,353,614 of record JAZKJV010001550.1, read on the forward strand.
GCCGCCCGTGCCTCAGACCGTTGGATTTCTCTTTGAATCCAACGGCCCAGCTCGCTCCACGTACACTCTTTTATTCCCACCGTGTGATCATCAACCATCTTCCATCTCAGCCGCCCGCCTCCGCCTGCCTATGCGCCTGACGCGTGGCTCATTTTGAGCCATGCGATCACGCACTCAGCCCTTCCATCTGAGTCGTTCGCTCCACAATCATCTCAACCGCCCGATCGAACGCCAATCTCTGATCTGGACCGTCGGCTGGCGCCTCGCCTTCGACGCACCACGTGGCGCCATCACGTCCCTCGATCGTTGCACCTCAGATCAAATCCAAGACGCTCGGTAGTGCCTCTCTATAGACCGTTGGATCACAAGATCCAACGGTGGGGAACTCGTCTTCCACCTCCGACGCCCCCTCTCTCCCACGATCTCAGCCTTGCGCGAGGGGCTCGCCCTTTCTATTTTCGCCTCCACTCCTGCCACCCTCACCGACCGCCAACACCGCCACGACCTTCACCACTCTCCCCTCATCCTCGCCAGCTACCTCACTCCCCACGACTCCCACCAGAGTCGCTCCACGACGACCTCGAACTCCACCTTCCAGCGACTCAACCCATCGACTTCATCCTATAAATACTCGATCACCGGCCACCGTCACACCTATCCGCCACCCTAGAGAGGTTCCTTGAGCTCAGAGCATCCGTTTGGTGACAGAAATCGAGTGATTCTTCGAGCGACGAAAGGTTTCTTCTCCGACGAGATCCACGGCGAACTCCGCCGTGTCGCAACCGCCCTCCGTGAGCTGCTTGAGCTCGGGACCCTACCGACCCCTTGAGCGAAGACCTGGAGCTCAAATCTGAGCTCCAATCCCCAGGTAACCTCCTCCATCCTCCTTTGATCTTCTTCTTAATTTTTCCTTTGATTTCTCCTAATTTATTCGCCTTCCACCATCATCTTCTCGCTCCACTTTCATCCCTCCGAGCTCCGTGACGGAGCTCCGATCTTCACGATACATTTATCTCCCTCCGACAACGCACTTCACCTTTCATCAACTCCAGCTCCGCCACCTGGGCGGAGCACCATCGCCGGACCACCCTCGCACCGCCATAGGCCTCGGCGTTCACTTCCCACATCTCCACGAACACACCCACGTGCTTCGGCTATCCACTAACCCTTTGCAGGTGCTCCTTCTTTCACTGGTCGGAAGCTCATCGGAGCTCCCATCGAGCTTCATCGCCACCGTGCCCCGCAGCTCCTCCTCCGCTCCTGAGACCACCAGAGCCTTCACCGACCATCCGCGAATCTTCCGAGCTACTTCAGAGTCTCCGCGACCTTCACTGACGCCAAGACAACGAGGCGGAGCAAGCCCCCCTTCGCCGGAGCCCCGCCTCCTCCTCCGCGGGTGGCGGAGGACCGTTGAAGATGAAGTACAGTCACCGTTTGATCATCTTGATCGAACGGTCCGTGGCCAGCCACGTGTCCAATCATCGGAGCAGCAGAGAGCCGTTGGATCTCTCTTTGATCCCATGGTCACAATCGTGCCACGTCGCCATCTTTGGAGGAAGCCCATCACCGTTGGATCGATCATCTTGATCCAGCGGTGCTTAGCCAGCCACGTCACCTCACTCAGCCACCGTTGGATCATCAGTGATCCAACGGGATTGATCACACCACGTCGTCATCAGAAGCAACCGTTGGATCAATCTAGATCCAACGGTCCCCATCGTGCCACGTCGACTGGTCCGAGCCTCTTCCCCGACCTCTAGGCTCGGACCACCCGAAGCTTCCCCGAGCCTCCAGCCGAACCTCCAGGGGACCCGAGCCTCGCCCTAAGCCGCCGACGTCCTCCGAGCCTAGCGCCCCCACGTGTGGAGCACGTGCGCCCTGGGAAAATTGTACTGAGGCCCCTAGAACTTTCTGAAATTACAAATCAGTCCCTGTGAAGCGCCTTTACGTGAGGAGCACGTGCGTCAGTGGAGAAATTGCATCCCACCCCCCTGTATTCTAGGTAACTGCATATAAGTCCCCGTCAGCATATTTATTTTTAAGCAATTTTAAATTTCTGTATTGCAGTTATACCCCTGTCTTTGCATGCATATTTAGGTGTCCATATTTCATTATTTTTGAATTCCAAAAATTGCATGTTGTAGTGTAACTTGTCCTTTATCTTATGTGACACTTGGCACGTTTTTGTGATATCAGTAGAATTTTTAATTAATTAATTGGTACATTTCTGTGATATTTTGCCCAATTTCACCTTTCAATTAATAGAAATTTTTCTGTAACTCCAAAAATTCCCAAAAAAATCACATTAGCTCTAGGATAATTAACTTAACATTGCATAAAAATTTCATTTCATTTGCACACATTTGGAGGCCTAAATAAATTTATTGGTGATTTCCTTAGTTTATTTTTAATAGGTTCATTTCACATTAAAATTAAGGTCTGATAATTTTACTGGATTCCTTATTATTAGATCTATCTTGGATAATTTTAGTTCCCCAAAATTTTGTGATTTGATATTTATTAAAATTAAATTAGTCAAAATCACCTTGCATTCATGTTTATTTCACAGTAAATTCATTTAGTGTCAGAAAATTCCAAAAAAATTAGGGTAGCTTAATTTCACCATATTTCATCATCTGGCCAATTTTATTATTTTTGGACTTCATTTGAACATATTTCTGATTTAACTTCTAAATTGGCTTGATTTTTGCATGTGTCTTGCATAGAAAATAGAAAAAGACCAAAAAAATATTGCTCGAAAATCGAACACTGGAACCTCACTAAAAATCAATCTAAGGAGACAGATGCCTTCCTGAGTTCGACCTTGGACTTCACCAAGTAAAAAAAATTGGCACTCGAAATTGACTTGATTAAATTAAAAGTGGTTTTTGATTAGCCCTCTCGTTATCCGACTGCAACGAACATTGACAAATAATTTGGTCATTAATTTGCTCGAATTAACAAGGGTAGCGGGAGGCGATATCAGGCACCGCCCCCTTTGCCGACGCGCTCCTCTAGTGTCGTCGGTTGTGCACCTCTGCACCCCTTGGATGCATATCTCCGTCACCCCAGCCACACCCACTTCCCCCGCGCGTGGCTGCGCGATCGCTACACCTCCCATCGGAGCTCTCTCCTTCGACCAGACTACCCCGGTCTGTGCATCGCCAAGCCCCGGTCTTGTGTCGACCGGATGTCGCCCTCTGCACTCGGCGCACGGATGCTCCATCAACACACCTGCTGCTCCATCAGCTACGTCCACCTCTCTCCTCCCTGGCGCCACCACCTCGCCACCAAGATGCACCCCGCACCCCTTGGACGGTGCCTCCTGGCCGTCCCTCGCGCCCAGGCGCTCCTACCAGCCCGCTGGTCGTGCACTCCCGCACTCCGCCGTGGCCGTCGTATACCCTTCTCCAGCCCTAGACGTGGGTTCCTTTCTTGGAACCCACGATTTCTACGAAGAGAATAAGAAGGTCCATTTCCCCCCTTTTTCCTTATTTTTTTATTTTGTAAATATTGTTTAGTTCCCCGCAGATTTCCAAAATTGCAAAAGTACCTTTGAGCACAGTTTGTGTTATTTAATTTGAAATTCTAAATTGCATAGCTACCTCTATTTTTTAGAGTCAATTTGGACTGTATTTTGGCATCATTTCATTAATACAAAAATAGCATATTATAGCTCAATTGATTCTGTATCTCTTGACTATTTATCTATAATTTTATGAGTATTGGGTAATTAACTAAAATTATTTTGGTGAAAAATTTCTTAGTTTACCCAAATTATGATCTTAAATTCATATTTCATTAACACTTGCTCTAAAAATTCTAAAAAAATATATTGCTCCAATCCTCAAGAAAGCAAATGCCGATTGCCCTTAAAATTTCAGTTCGATTAACCTCACCAACACAACTTACAAAGCCATAACATAACTCATAGTCAGCAGGCTAAAACCCATATTACAATGAGTCATTTCTCCCACTCAATGTGCCTTTCTGACATGTTGAAATATCACAGACAATGTGATCACAACCTTTGAGATAATACATAGTATGAAATACAAAAAAATAAGACTAAGTACATGGCTATAAAAAATAATATGGAAAAAGCCTTTGATCAGACGGAATGACAGTTTGTTCTGGATCTCCTAAGATAAGTGCATGTCTCTAGTCTACAAGTTTCGTTAACCTAGTCAGTTCCAACATCACCACATGTTTCATGAGCCTACTCATAAACGGTATGCCCATACACAAAATAATTCCGAAGAAGGGATTAAGACAAGGTTGCCCCTCATCTCCTATTTGTTTATCCTTGGAAAGCTGAACTACTATCAAGACTTATGGATATAAGCCTCTATACGTGCATCATATCCAGCTACAAGGTCCAAAGATGGGTAAAGCTGATCACCCATCTTATCTATGCATGTGATGCAATTGTCTTCGGCAAAGCCGCTATGGAGGAAAGCACTAATATTATCCCAGTACTTATGACATATACAAAATTCTCAAGACATAAGGTAAACTATCAAAAGTTCAAGGTCACCTTCTGTAAAAGCACCATGACGCTGCTTCAAGAATCCATGATGAGCATAATTGAGATACATAATACCTTCAAGAATGAAAAAAACTTTGGAATTCCTCTACTACTCCAGAGCAAGAAACAACTAGATGACCACATTATTAATAGAATTTAGTCAAAGTCGGTCTTGTATAAAGGTAGTCTTCTCTCAAGGAAGGATAATATTAATAGAACTCCCTAAGCTCTGCCCCTCTTCATATCATGAGTTTAGCACTCCTTTTCACGTGCTCTTGTAACATTTTAGATTCCTTGGCAATAGACTTGTGGTGGGGATTTCACCAAGATCGAAGACATTGCTACATCAAAGCATGGGAGCAGATCACGACCTGTGTGGTTGTGGATCACACCTGGGAGGGGATCTTTGCCGATGAAGCAGTGGCTGTTGTCACCAGCCTCAACTCTCCAGCTACCTCTCTCTCGATATCGGGATGCGGTGACAGATGCTATAGAAGGTAGGAGATGATGGGTTTTATAGATGGAGAAGAAGGAGATGTGTAGGAGGTTACGTTGGTTCCGATTTGGGGATAATGAAGGAGGTAGTTGAAAGGGATAAGATTGGTTTTGGTGGCTATGGCCGTTGGAAGGAGAATATATTGGGTTGGGTACTTTTGTACATGGCTTGGAGACGTAAGGGAGAAGGTTCGGATTTGTTGGAGGGGATCGAAGGTTGCAAAAGTTAGAGAAGAAGAAAGTTGGATCTCTGGAGTTTATGATTAGGAGAGGAGTGGCAAGATCAGGGTGTTGTTGTAGTTCATTATGGAGAAGGGATGGGGTTTGGTTTTGTTTTCAAGAGAAGGGATAAGAGGTTGGACATTGGGGAAAAGAGATAGAGATGGAGGTGGTGGTGATCGTTGAGATTGGGGAGGAGAGGGATGGGCTGTGGTTCGGTTGGAGGGATTGGAGAGGAGCTACATGTTGAAGATGAGGGGATGATCGTTGGATCATTCCATATCCAACGGTCGTGATCAAGGGTGCTAGAAAAAGGGGAAATGGTGAAGACCATTGTATTAAGTTTTATCCAACGGTCAGGATAGGTGGCACCGGAGGACAAGGCTGCTTGATCAAAGAGAAGGACGGGTTTGACTTGGCAATTGAGGTGGGAGAATGAGAAGGTGCCATATGTAGAGTTGACATTTGAACAGTGCATGAAAAATGTAATAAAATGAATAATAAATATAAAATGGTCCCAAATGTAAAAATGATGAAAATAAGAATTGTAAATATTAAAGAGATCTACAATACTCATGAAGGACTCAAATGCATTTGGAATCATATGTGCAAGTTATGCAAATTTTGATTGATGTTTTATGAATATAAAATACCATTTTTCTAATCTTGTATTTTTATTGGATTTTTGTAAGCAATAAATGCAAGCAAAAATCAAACATGATGTAGAATAATAAAAAGGACACAAATGCATTTTTTTGAATTTTTCTGATTGAGAGATAATTAGACAATATGAGATATATACAAATGAATTGGTCGGCGTGCTCAAGTCAAAATTGTTCTTTTTCTTTGTCAATCTATTTTTTTGGAGTTTTGTTTTTATATAATTAGTTAAAATATGTTATGAAATAAAGAAATGAAAAATAAATAAATTAAAAGGAGTTAAATATGTACATGAAATACTAATTCAAAATTAATAAATATGTAAAATATACCATTCGGTCCCAAAACCCAAGTTTCACAAATGAACTTCGATTCTTTTGAATTTAATTTGTAGATAATTAAGTCATCATTACTTCTAAAGTGAGTAGAGTGAAATTGAACATTGTGTTTGAGAGATATCAACATTTAAGGCTTTCTGCCCAAGAATTAGGGTTTGGGTTTATTTCACATATATACAAGTTACTTTTTTTTGAAATTTTTGCGATTAATATTAGTGATATGTACACGATGAATCTGATTTTATGTTAACTGGAGTTAGTGCGAATTAATTAAAAATAGTTAAATTTAGATAAATATATTTTTGAGTGAGTATTAATGCATGATGAAATGCTAATTTATGCAATTTATTTACTAAGTGCATGAATGCTAATTATGAGTTATGAATACCTAAATACACTTAACTATCTGGGATAAATCTCTATTTTCAGCTAATTAGAGCGATGACTCACAAATTCATCAATGACATGAAGAAAAGTTTGGAGGACGATGTTGCTCATCACTTGAAATATTTTTGCCATTGCATTGTCATACTGGTCTTGGGATTTGCAGGATCAACCTTCACCCATAATAATAAGTTTACATATATGGGATTTATCAAAGAAAGATTTTACAGAGCCTTCGCCACATGGGACTAGAACAATTATTTCCCTAATATAATTGTCCTTCACTTATCTGCTATCCATGGTGACCATGCACCTATTCTGCTCATGCTTGACAACGTTGCTACTATGAATTATAAACCTTGTATATATAAAGCATAGTGGTTGGAGGAATGTGACTTTCCTAAAAAAAACTTAAAGAATAATGAACTAAGACTGCCACAGAAAACACTTTGCAAAGGAAACTGAAAGTGATCGAGAAAAGTTTAACCAGTTGGGCAATAAAGGAAGTCGCAAAGTGGAAGGTTAGGAAGATTGAGGTTGAAAATCAGATCCATACCCTATTAGACCAATTCCCCATTATAACCATTGATGCACTACTTAAGAATCTTGATGTTGAACATGCTCACTCCTACATATTGAAGAAATATATTGGTTCCCACATTCGAAGCATCAACGAGGAAACTAAGATGATAGGAACACAAAGTTTTATCACTTATATATGATTAATCAAAAAGTAAAAATTCGATAACCTACACAGAGAATAGAAATGAGATTGAAGATGCCTTCTACAAATACTTTGCCCATCACTTCGATAGAACTAATAATAGAACTAATAATGCCAGTACCTTTCTGAAGATATTGGAAGACAGAAAATATTACCATGATGAACTGCAATTGATTTAATCTATTCCCTAGTGAAAAAATGCATCATGTTCTTCTTAAAATATCATGCTTAAGAACTTGGGACTCGATGGGTTTCCATCCTTATTCTATAAAAAAAATTTGGTCACTAATGGGAGATGAAATCAACCGAAGCATTTAATCTTCTTTCCATTAGGGCATTATTTAACATCAATTTGAATAAAACTTATATTGCTCCAATCCCTAAGAAAGCAAATGCCGATTCCCCTTAAGATTTCAGACCGATTAACCTCACCAACACAACTTACAAAGCCATAACAAAACTCATAGTCAGCATGCTAAAACCCATATTACAATGAGTCATTTCTCCCAATCAATGTGCCTTTCTGACATGTTGAAATATCACCGACAATGTGATCACAACTTCCGAGATAAGACACAATATAAAATACAAAAAAATGAAGACTAAGTACATGGTTATAAAACTTAATATGGAAAAAGCCTTTTGATTAGATGGAATGGCGGCTTGTTTTGGATCTCCTAAGATAAGTGCATGTCTCTAGTCTACAAGGTTCATTAACCTAGTTGGTTCCTGCATCACCACATGTTTCATGAGCCTGCTTATAAACGGTACACCCATACACAAAATAACTCCGAAGAGGGGATTATGAGAAGGTTGGCCCTTATCCCCCTTTTTGTTTATCCTTGGAAAATCAAACTACTATCAAGACTTATGGATCGAGGCCTCTATACGTGCTTCATATCCGGCTACAAGGTCCAACGATGGGTAGAGCCGATCACCCATCTTATCTATGCATGTGATACAATTATCTTCGTCAAAGCCGCTATAGAGGAAAACACTAATATCATCCAAATACTTACGACATATACAAAATTCTCAGGGCATAAGGTAAACTATCAAAAGTTCAAGGTCGCCTTCCTGAACATAGCACAACGCAGCTTCAAGAAGCCATCATGAGCATAATTGAGATACATAATACCTTCAAGAATGCAACATACTTTGAAATTCCTCTACTCCAAAGCAAGAAACAACTAGTTGACCACATTACTAATAGAATTTAGGCAAAGTTGGTCGGGTGGAAAGGTAGAGTCTTCTCTCAAGAAGGAATGACAATATTAATAGAACTCCCTAAGTTCTGCCCCTCTTCATATCATGAGTACAACACTCCTTTCCACGCGCTCTTGTAACATTTTAGATTCCTTGACAATAGACTTTAGGTGGGGATATATGAACATGGTATTGGTACTAAAGATTGCATGGAAACTATTGGACACTGGCTGAATGCCATAATCAGGCCAAATACTTCTCTAACAAAGACCTCTAGGCAACAAAAGAAGCAGATCTCGCCTCCCCAGGAAGTCACTAATGCATACTAGAATTTTGCTCTTCACCAACACTATCATGCTTGTGGAGTATGGTTCCTCCACCCTCATATGGAGATATAAATGGCTGCCTCAATATCGCGAATCTATTAGCCATAAGACGTACGCAAGCCAGATAGCTAACAAATTCTCCTAACTCATGGGTGATAAGTACAATTAGAATATGCAATTGCAATTAACGTATTTCACCCCAACAGTAACATCGAAAAATCACTACAACAAAATTGAGCTATAGCGACGCTTTTTTCAAAATCTGTCGCTAAATTAGCAGTCGTTAAATGTATAACGACGATATTATTCGTTGCGAAATGAGTTTTCGTACTTGAAATTAGCGACGGATAGTATATCTGTCACCATATCATTAGCAACGGTCCATATAGCGACGCTTATCTGCTGCTATTTTTCAAACTTCTAATTAATCGTCGCTAGATTTTGAACTAAAAAAATAGCGACGATTAGTTGATGTTTTGGACTATTTGTAAATATGGTTCATATAAATACAAAGCCACATATCCTATCCTGTTGCGCACTATATGTAAAGTAAATATTTGTGAACATCGATCTGGCACACAACATGGCTCCAACATAGCCCACAAGCAAGACAACATGGCGATTCCGATAGAGGCTGATCCTTGGACTCATGCACCAAAGCAAAGCCCTCAGATCAGAGTCATAATAGATGTTGTATGCAACAAAGGCAAGGCGACCCTTCTTGCAGCATGCTCTAATGATAAGGGTGTCATCTGGTGGGTAAAATGCAAGATTTTCGCAACTCATAGACTAGAAGAAGCTGGAGCTTTAGTTGTAAAGGCATGGATCAAAGTGAGTGGCTATTTCAAAGGACTCATCCCAATAGTCTATTAGGAACGCAAAATGGTAGTTGATATGGCTAACCTTCCGACGCCCTCTTTGAAAATCATTTTGCAAAGGTTTTCCAAACAGTATATATAGATTTTTCACATATTTTTGCAACCATTTTTCAAACCATTTGCAAATCATTTTTCAAACATTTTATTTCACACAAAGAAGATAATTTTTCAATCAAAATATTTTTACAAAGGTTGAAAACATCTAACAAAATGTTTTCCAAATAGTTTTCAAAAGATTTTCACTAAGGTTTTCAAACTATTTTTCAAACATTTTGCAAAAAATATTTTCACCTGATTTATTAATCAGTAGATATACAAAGAATTTACGAAATAATCACATCTTTTTATTAAGGTTTTTAATGAATTGTAAAAGAATAATTAGCCATATTTTAAAAGACTTGTGGAAGATTCTACCTCCGATACGTCTAAATCACCAACTCTTAAACTCTTCTTCACTAGGAGAGGCATGGTTATTATTGCCCCATAATCTTGTTGTATACTCATTATGTAACGATGTCAATGGGAAATGGCCTATGGAGACCGTTCCTCGCTTTTTGCATTTTATTATGATCAGATAACATGCAACTAAACATATCGAAAAATTAGAAGTGGGGAACGAGAATTATCTTGTAATCATTTAGATCACAATTTTTTCCCTTTCTCCAAATGTCTTCCGACATTTTTTGGCCGCTGACATATCTTGATATGAAATGTAACATCTTAACAAGGTGAACAATCCAGTTGTTGAGCAAATATGACTAGTCTAATGAAAGGTAACATAAATGAAAGTACATGGAATCCATTTTCCTTAACGAAAAGTAAGTGGTGGAAAGTAAACTACTATGTTTGGGATGTAATAGGAATAAAAAAAGAGTAAATTACAAAAAGCCCCCATTATATCTTGATTCTCAATTAAGGGTTTCACTTTGAAATTTAATAAAAAAAGTATTAATATCTTCTCTTTTTTTGTTTTAAATAAAGGCTCCCGTAAGCTTTTGCAATTCTTCTATATCGATATTAAATCATAAAGTTGAAAGTTTAGTACCATCTTTGTCACATTTTAGATTTTGAAGCCTCTAATCGAGATCAAGATGTAGTTGGTGTCTTTTGTATAAATTGCCCTATAAGAGAACACCAATTTATCAAGATTATAAATATCGGATCATACATTGAATCGGTAAGTCTTTGGTTTAGTCTGATCAGGTTGGACCATCAGTTCAAACTTCAAATCGATCGACCTAGTGATGGTTAGCATGACATTGTCTTTCCTACCAACCGAAAAAAATGAGACCAAGCTAAGTTTACTGGTCCGATCAGTCTAACCAATTTTCTGAAATGACAAACCCATATATAATATACATGTATGACCATGTCAATAAAATAACCATTCAAAATTTGGTAAAGTGAAATGCTAACAAGAGAAACATGAAAACGAAAGAGTCATTTATATATCGGGTGACAATATTCATAATGAAAAACGTGAAATTAAACAATTATATGGCACGTGTCTGTGATTAGTTAAGTTGATGGATAAACCACTGAGTAGATCAAACCATGTCGAATTATATAGTGTATTATTTGTTCGAAGTGCAACCATGTGTAGGTTAGATGGGTTGAGCAAGTGGATGCTCATTCAACCATTTATACATCAAATGATATTAAAAATTTTGTATTTTTTATGTATTTTGCAAATGAAGATCAGAACTAATATTTTAACCATTATTCTCTATCTTATATATTATATTAAAGATATAGTATAATCTCATAATTTCAAAATATTATCGATTATTATTTTTATTATGCCAAGTTATCAATGATCCATAAACAATAGCTAATTCAAAGCCATCAAAATCAGTTCAATTCAGGTCTGCCCGATCTCGTCCAACCAGTCCAACGATTGGTCCAACCACGGTTCATTATTATTATTATTCAAAAAATACTTATATGAAACCGGCTGAACCGATTGGGATGGGGCCGGTTCTCGATCCAACCGATCCGACTGGCTAGTCCAGTCCGGTTGTTTAAACCATGCAATTTATTACTTATAATTTCAAGATAATTTTCTTCCGTCTAACGGAGAGGGAAGGAAAGATGAGGAAGAATCCCTAACGGGCCTAGCCTCATTGAATTTGCTGGTCAATAAAAAATATTTTTTCCGTTTATTTTCTTTTATTTTTGAATTTAAGCAATCCTACTATCCACATTGTTGAAGTTGAAATCTTGTTCTCCTCGTGCATCCAGACGGGAGATAAGGGATATGGATAGTTACACTCCATTTATGTTCGATTTGGAGGGTAACAGATAAAGGGGGATAATTGGTACTTGTTTTTTTTCTGCCTCGTTAAAAGAAAGGGTAAAGATAAAATAAACAAGTTAGTTAAATTTGTTTTGTTTATCGTGATTTAAAATCTTAATTTTATTGTAAATTGGAGTCGATTAGGGTGACATTTGAACATTGTTACGTATAGATTTCTACAATTTATATTCACGTAATCACTAGCATTTGGTTAGCTAACAATCTCCACCAAGAACATTGATTGGTAGAAATGTCACCTATTACATACGCAAAAATAATTCGATGTCAATTATTCATAAAGTGCGAGAGTGAGTTATAATTAGGAGATGACAACTATTTCACACCTCGAGCTTAAGTATATTTTGGATGGTTGTCAATAAGTCCAATTGAGCTCGAGCTCAGCAACTTGTCAGCATCAACTTTCCTCGATAATTTTTCAGCGACCTAAGCTCCGGACATTATAGTCATAATCCCAGATCTCGATCAAAATCCTAGTATATCGATAAAGTCATCACTAAGTACCCTCGGCATTGGTGTCATTCTCTGGAAGAGGATCCTCTGCTGTAACGAGAGTTACAACAAAATTTCTATACTAGCTTTTTTATATTTTTTGTGATTTCGATCTTTAAATTCAACCTTATAGATTGAATCCTAGATCAATGTTCTACATATCTTCAAAATTTCACTCAAATTTGATCTTATTTGCTATTTTATCTTAATGGTCAAGTATTCTGTCAAGATCTAAGCAAATTAAATTCCATTCAAAAAAGATCCGAACCATAAACTATTAAGATAAAATAGCAATTAGGGTCGGATTTGAGTGAAATTTGGAGAATATGTAGATCATTGATCTAGGATTCAATCTATATGATTGGATTTTTGGATCGAAATCGCAAAAAATAAAATAAAAAGCTATTACAGCACCTCTGCTGTAACTCTGGTTATAGCAGAGGATCCTCTCCTATCATTCTCTAACTTTAGGTGAGGTGAGTTGCTAGCATTCAAAACTGAGTTGTATGCATTCACCTTAGTTCCTAATCCTTTGTCATATTCTTAAAACACCTTCTTCCTGCAAGATTGGACATAATCTCATCAGGCCCATCGTCCTCCTGAAAGCTTATGTAATCCCTTCAGGATCATGCCTTTGGATCCATTGAAACGCACAGTTGAGATTCCTTCCATTGGCTCTTTCAAGATCCACAGGTTTGACCTTAGAGATAATCACATAGTCATCTCCGATCGATCATTGAACAGGAAGAATTTACAGCAGACATGTTTTATTTTTTTTTCACTAAGAGATCATGACAGCATGCATACATGTTCTACTGAGATGCAGCCATTGAGCGTAAGCTCTCATAGATCAGAGAAGCATGTCTGTAGCATACCCATATGAGAAAGTGTTGTATTAAGAATTGTGATTAGATTTTAATTGGAAAATCTATGTAATTACAATTGAAGTTAATTTGGTTTCAATTGGGAAACCAATGACTTGGAGGAAAAGTTGGGAATTCCCAAATTTGAAATATGAAAAAGTTTGGGTGAAAATTTAGTACCGTACCTTGAAGCTCTAAACTTTTGGTGGGCTTATATATGAGCTCACACCCCAAGCTCTTGTAGCAATAGTAGAGAGGGGGAATGGAGGACCACACACGCACGCGCAGGCGCTTCGCTCCGTCTTCGGCTCCGGCTCGGGAGAGTCAATTCGGATCTCGATACTTTTGCTGTAGCTTTCATTTGGTAAGTCGATTAAATTAATCACACGATAATTTTGGTAAGTAAACTAAAATGGGAATTCAACTCGCCATTATGGACGCGATTCTGGCCGCGATTTCGGAATCCGAAATGACGCGCTCGTTGAGGGCGTTTTCGGAAATCGAAAGGTATCGTGCTAGGGCACGCGACCGTCTTTATATACCCCTTCACCCCACGTTGTTTTCTACACTCGTAAGAAAAACTCTCACGTCGTCTTGGCTCTGTTTTTGTTCTTACTCTCGTGGACGAACATGTCTCTCCTTCTCTTGGCTGCAGTTCTCTGAGTTACATTTGAGGACGATCTCGTCGGTATGCACAGACGAAGATCGTGTGCCGTCGTATCCTGAGAGCGGATCGTCAGTACCCTATGCACCGGTATTGGGGATGATATCCTCTCTAAGGATAGTCCATTTCATGGATGCTTCGGTGATTTCTAATCTAATCTTTCTCTTATTTTGTTTTGTCGCAATTTGTTTATTGCTTTACCTTTCCTGGATCTCGCCCGATTTTATGTCTCTGTTTATTCGATCGGTTCCTGTTTGCATTTTGTAATCGGATAATGGATTGAAACTGCATGTTATTAATCTTGATAATCTGTAATGCTTTTCTGTCAATCCATTTGGATCCGTGTAATTACTGTTTATTATATGCATGGTTGATCCTGTTTACAACAATCTTAGAGAGGATATCTGGAACCGAATTTAGATTCATGTCAGAAACTATATTTAAATCGAGGGTAGATATGACGGGTATACCTGAAAAATTCGATGGTCAGAATATCAAGTGTTGGCAACAACGCATGAAGATCTGATTAACCACAATAGGATTAATTACTATGCTTGAAACTGATTATCCTACGGTGGAAACTAGGGGTGCACATGGATCGGATTGGATCGGATTTTAGCTTAATTCGTGTCCAATCCATACTCAACGGATTTTTTATTTTTCCAATCCAATCCAATCCATTAAACATGCAAATCCAATCCAATCCAATCCATCGGATCACGGATTGGATCGGATTGGATCGGATTTTTAATGCTCACCTACTATCACATCATAGGCTATGATTAAGTTTGTAGCACATTAGACATCGACATTTGAATCATGGTTCTAAAATTGAGAGTATTAAAGAAAATGATAGTTATTTTTTGGAAAACAAAAAATATATGTTTGTTATTGATTTAGTATGAATAATAATTGTATAACTAAATATTGTACCTATAATTTGTAGAAATTATAGAAGTATCACATTGACTTTTAATAAAATTTCAAGTTTGTGTATATCAAATAAGAACTACAACTAACCTACAACTGACCTGCTTGACTACGCGGTGCGAGAGGGAGGGTTATGCACGAGGAAGGTTTGGGGCGAGGACCATGCGCGATGGCACGATGTTGGAAAGAGGTGCCTAAGGTGCTTGGCCGCAACGTGAGGGAGGTCTGAGAGAGCCGAGACGAGGTCTGGATGCCGTGCGCGATGGAGGTTTGGTTGCGCATACACGAGGGAGATCTGACAGCATATGTGCGGTTGGAGACAAGGGTGGCAACTAACGGAGATATGTACTTTGAGGGAGGAGAGGTGTGATGTCCGGGTGGGTGTTTCGTTTGAAAGGGGCACAAAGGGGGTTTCGAGTTTAGGTATGCTTTTTTAAGAAAGATGTTTTCTTTGAAAAAATGGAAGGACGTGAAGGACAGTGCGGGTAAATATTATTTTTTTTAAACCAACTGATGGGGTGGGCTAAGAGGGTTTCCAATAAGTACGATTGGGTGTAAACTATAAATGTGTGTAGCTTGGATATTTACATAGCTTTCAAATAAAATTAAATATATGACATGCTCTAATAACAACAAATGAATTTTTATACATTATATATTTATTTATTAACGGATTAACGGATTGGATCAGATCGGATTTTGACAATAATCTGATCCAATCCATAAATGAACGGATTTGTAAAAGTTCAATCCGATCCGATCCATTAGACTTATAAATCCAAACCGATCCAATCCAATGACAACAAATTGGATCGGATTACGGATTTTATCCGATTCATGTGCACCCCTAGTGGAAACAGAAAACCCCACACCCGATAGCCATAAGGCGCAATCCGCGTGGAAGGAACGAGATCGTATATGTCATGGTTGCATCTTATTGGCCCTGTCCAACACATTGTTTGACGTGTATTGTTCGTCCACGCAGACTGCGAAGGGGTTTTGGAAAGATTTAGATCGGAAGTATAACACCGAAGACCTCGCTATTGAGAAGTACTCCGTTGCCAAATTTTTAAAGTTTTCCATGGCCGAAGGGAAGTCTGTTTCTGAACAGGCACACAAATTTTTACTCCTGCTCTAAGGTTTAGAAGATGTCGAAATAAACTTTTAGAGAAGTTTCAAGTCATGTGCATCATAGAAAAATTTCCCAAGTCGTAGGAAGAGTTCGGTATGACCCTGAAACACAGGAAGGGGAAAATTTGTATGGATGACTTGATGGTAGCAATTGCCATAGAGGAGAAATACAGGAACAAAAGCATGTGCTTCATGTCGATATTCAGGCTAAGATAAATCTCATGACCTCGAAGGGCAAAGATAAGAAGGGAAAGGGTGCTAATAACAATAAAATGAAACCAAAGGGCAAGATCCAGAAAAAGGCAAAGAATAAACCCTGTTGGCATTGTAATCAGGTTGGACATTGGAAGAAGGATTGTCCATCCTTAAAGGCTCAACCTCTACAGACGGGAGTCCGCAAGTAAATATGATCACTATGGAACTTTGGGCTAGCGAGGGGTATGAATCTGTAAAACCTGAATTATACCATATCCATGATCCAAATGAGTGGCTCGTGGATACGGGAGCCAATGTAAATATTTGTTCTGACAGAACTTTATTTTCTTCTTATCAGACCTGCAGTAGTGTGACTGTGAAGATGGGGAATGATTCTGCAGCCAGGGTGCTAGGGTCGGGTAGGGCTGCTAATCGAACTGAACATGTTCGTATTCGATTAGAGTTCGTTCGATAACAGTTCGGAAAATATTCGTTCACTTCTAAACGAACTGAACATGAACTTCAAATTTTAGTTCGATAGCTTAACGAACCGAACATGAACATAACATATGTTCGTTCGATAAAAGTTTGAGTTTGATATGTGTATATGTATGCGCATTTGTGTGTGTAATTTTATATTTTTACAAATGATAAATTTTGATGTTAAAAAGATTGTGGCATTTATTGGCTTTGTACCACTTTAATATAAATAATTTCTTAATTTTACTGCTTATCGAACTTTATTATCGAACTTCAGTTTCGAACTTGTTCGCATAAACAAGTTTTAGTTAAGTTAAATTGTTAACGAACAATTATCGAACCGAACTCGAGCGTTCGTTTTCTAAACGAACTCGAACTCGAACATATCCTATCGAACATTTATCGAACCGAACTCAAACTCGAACATTCGAACTTCCATATCGAACCGAACTCGAACATAGGTTGGTTCATTACCGTTCGGTTCGATTAGCAGCCCTAGGGTCGGGACAAGTCAATTTAAGGTTCTCCTCTGGACGTGTCTGGACGTTGCATAGGGTACTGCATGTTCCTGACATCAAGAAGAATGTTTTATCTGGCTCTATCTTAGTTAGAAATGGTTTTGAATTAAACTTTAAATGTAATAAAGTTTTCATTATGAGACATGGCATTTTTTATGGAAAAAACTATTTGGCAGATTTTGATTTGTTATTTAGAATTAGATGTGATTCAGTAAACATTGATGAAATGAATGTTTTAAATTCTGAATGTTCTAATTTTGTGTCTCATGTTATGAATAATCTAGAATCTTGTATTCTGTGGCATGTTAGATTGGGACATGTAAACTTAAATTCAATTAAGAGAATGATGAATTTAGAGTTGATCCCTAAACACACTATTGATAAAACTCAAAAATGTGAGATATGTGTGCAAGCTAAGACACATAGGAAGTCTTTTCAGTCTATCTCTAGAGATGGTGAGATCTTGGATCTAGTGTACACGGATATCTGTGAGTTTAATGGTGTGTTAACCCAAGACAATAAGAAATACTTTATCACATTTATAGATGATGGCAGTAGATACTGCTATAAATATCTAACGAAAACCAAGTATGAAGCCTTAGAGAAATTTCTTATATTTAAGAATGAGGCTGAGACACAAACAGGAAAAGTACTTAAATGCCTTAGGTGAGATAGAGGAGGTGTATATACCTCTAACTCGTTTGATGAACAATGCAAATCTTTTGGCATAGTTCATGAAGTTACGACCCCATATTCATAACAATCAAATGGGATAGCAGAACGGAAAAATAGAACCTTAACTGACATGATCAATGCTCTCCTACAGAGTTCTGGACTTCCAACCTATATGTGGGGAGTTACCTTGAATACGGCTTGCCATATTCCGAATAGGGTTCCTCCAAGGCATATGGAAAAGTGTCCTTTTGAACTCTGGAGAAATAAGAAACCGAGCTTAAGATATCTCAAAGTGTGGGGTTGTCTCGCTAAGGTTTTAGTCTCAAAACACAAGAGAAAGAAGCTTGGTCCTAAAACTGTTGATGCAGTCTTTTTAGGTTATTTGGAAAATAGCTATGCAAATAGGTTCTTGGTAATTCAGTCCGAGATACCGGGCATAGAAGTCAACACCATTGTTGAATTCCGTGATGCTACCTTCTTTAAGGATGTCTTCCCGTTAAAGACTGAGATTCCTCAGAATCTGACCATTGAGGACGCCTCCACATCAGGATCTATTCCAGATCAAGTGGAAAGGATAATGAATGTGGGGGTTGAGACTCAATCCGAACCCAATAATCTTTCTAAAGAGATTGAGCCAAGGAGGAGTAAAAGACCTCGGATAGCCAAGGATCTGGGTAACGACTTTGTTATCTACCAGATCGAAGGTGATCCATCAAGTTACAAGGAAGCCATTGCTTCATCTGAAGCAAAACAATGGAAGGAAGCCATCAAATCTGAGATGGATTCCATTGTGGCTAATGGAACTTGGGAGTTGGTTGATTTACCCAAAGGGTGCTCTACCATTGGGTGCAAGTGGGTGTTTAAGAGAAAGCTTAGGTCTGACGGATCAATATAAAAGTATAAAGCAAGATTAGTTGCCAAGGACTTTAGGCAAAAGGAAGGTATCGATTATTTTGATACATATTCCCCTGTAACTAGGATGACCACAATCCGAATGCTCATAGTATTGGCATCTATATATGATCTCTCTATCCATCAAATGGATGTAAAGACCGCCTTCTTACATGGCAATCTTGAGGAAGGGATCTATATGGATCAACCTGATGGACTTGTGACTCCTGGGAATGAGGGAAATGTTTGCATGCTTGTCAAATCCCTTTACGGATTGTAATAAGCACCAAGCAGTGGCATGAAAAATTTGACAAAACTATTATGTCATGTGGCTTTAAGGTTCATGAATCCGATAAGTGTGTATATTCCAAGGTAAAAGGCGATGAGTGTATTATCTTGTGCTTGTATGTTGATGACATATTGTTGTTCGGATCATATATGAGGATTATTTATGAGACTAAGGTATTCTTAAGTAGCAAGTTTAAGATGAAGGACATGGGTGTTGCTGATGTGATCTTGGGTCTCTAATTGACAAGGTCAATTGATGGGATTGTAGTTTCTCAATCTCACTATGTTGAGAAGGTACTTGAGAAATTTGGATATCAAGATTGTAAAGCTGTAAGCACTCCTTTTGATTCATCCAAAACCCTGCTTAAGAATAAAAGTGGAGTACCTGTAGCCCAGCTAAGGTATTCACAAGTGATAGGAAGTTTAATGTATCTTGCAAATTGCACGAGACCTGATATTTCATTCTCGGTTGCAAAGCCGAGTAGATACACTAGTTGTCCTGACCGTACTCACTGGGAGGCTCGGGATCGAGTATTAAAGTACTTGAAGGGATCTATTTCTCTTAGTTTGCATCATGGTAGACATCCATCTGTACTAGAAAGATATAGTGATGCAAGCTGGATAGGGAAAATAGAGGAGTATGTGAGTAATGGTGTTACTGGGTATGTCTTTACCCTTGGAGGCGGTGCAGTCTCCTGGAGGTCTGTGAAGCAGACCATTCTAGCTCGATCCGCTTTTGAGACCGAGCTGTGTGCTTTGGACACCATTGGAATTGATGTTGAATAACTAAGGGAACTTCTGTCTGAAATTCCCATGGTAGGTCAACCTGTTCCTACGATCTCTGTACATTGTGATAATATGCCCACAATTGCCAAGATCAAGAGTTAAAGTTCAATCAGAAAATAAGAAGACGCATACAAATCAGACTTAAAACGTTAAGGGATTTGGTGTCTCGAGGGATGTTGGCTGTGGATTTTGTTGGATCCAAAGACAACGCGACAGATCCGTTGACTAAGGGACTTGATAAATCTTTAGTCTTAAAGTCTAGGCTTGGGATGGGACTGAGAACCATTGGGAGTTTCTCTTCGGTAGCAATCAAACCTATCTGACTGGAGATCCCACAAAGTAGATTCAATGTGGTAATAACAAGCTATCTGGAGAACTAGTTGGCACTCTAATCTTAATGTGTATGCATAAGTGTCTTATCCCTGGAAGCCTGATTGCCATTTAAGGTGCAAGTTTAGGAAGATCATAGGCTCAGAATGGGTTCAAGCCTTTGGGCAGGTTGTTAACAGTGCATCCTTGGAGAACGCCACCAATGTGAGTCTTTCCGGAGTACACTCATGAAACAGGATAAGGGTGCATAGCCTTTAAGAGCACCACCCTGAAGATTGTACCAATAACAACGTTTTGTTGTTTCGACTGTATAATTTAACACCAAGGTCTGAAGTTCAAGACATAGTTTACTTCGTTCCTTTTAAAGTGAAAGTAGTAAACTCAGGTAGAGGTTAAACCGGAAGGTACTTTTACTGAAAGCAAAGTATGGCAGTCGAAAGTTACGTTTTAACTCTCTTTGAATCTCTTTTTCAAATTGCTGAATTCGTAGGGGATTATTGTATTAAGAATTGTAATTAGATTTTAATTAGAAAATCTATGTATTGAAGTTAATTTGGTTTCAATTGGGAAACCAAATGGCTTGGACGGAAAGTTGGAAATTCCCAAATTTGGAACATGGAAAAGTTTGGGTGAAAGTTTAGTACCATACCTTGGAGCTCTAAACTTTTGATGGGCTTATATATGAGCTCACATCCCAAGCTCTCGTAGAAATAATAGAGAGGAGGAATGGAGGACCACACACGCGCGCGCTCTGTTCCACTCCGTCTTCGGCTCCGCTCAGTCTCCGTCTCCGTCTCCGGCTCCGCTCTGTCTCCGTCTCTGGCTCGCCACCCCTTCACCCTCTTCCATTTTTAGCCATCGATTCCCATCACCTCTCCACTTCCTAACGCTCCCTCCACATACCCCCGACTTCCGTTACCCTCGTCAGCCCATCAATGACTCCCATCATCGCTCCATGCCTTCAGGGCAACCATTGCAATCGCCTCCTTCATCACGTGAAACTGCCACCTCCGCCTATGAAAGCCCCTCCTCCATCGCACTTCCAAGCCATCCACCATCCAAGGGACTTCGGCCCAGCTTGTTCTATCCCTCCGATTACAGCAGAGGGCGAAAGCCACGGCGAAGACGACCGCAAGCCCCGGTGTGATCCATGGTGCCCCTCCATGGTAGCTCCGCCTCTCCAGCGGTAGGTGAGCTCCTCGGAGCAGCTGGCCGAGTCAGAGCAACGACCCGAGCTCCAATGGAGCTCAGCCCAAGCCGCCACCTTCGCAAAATTCTCCTCTCCGGTGAGGTACTCCTCTCCATATTCTAGTTACTTTTTCTTTGAATTTCTGCGCCTTCTACACTACACTCCATCATCGCCTAACCACCTTCATATCTTCGCCAATCACCAACGACCTTCGCGCCACTTTCTACTCCCTCCAGAACCCCCCTCCCCTGCCCGATCTAACGCCTCTGTCGTCACGGTGGAGGACCTCCCAGATCCGCCACCTTCTTCACCTCCGCCCAGCTCCCATTTCACTCCATCTCTCTCGCACTTCACACACATGCATGCCTCGGCTATATGATAACACTTGCAGGTATTCGCCTCTTCAATGGTCGATGCTTGCACATCATCTCCGACCTCAAGCTTCGCCTCCGGTGGCTCCTGATCGATCAGCCGATCCGTTTACTCCCGAAGGACCGCCGCACCACCAGCTCCTTCGCGAGGACCCTAGTTTTCTTCTCTGACCTTTAGAGGGCCTCGCAGAGCACGATGGAGCTTCACATGGCTCACCGGAGTCCCGCCTCCTCCGGTGACTTGCGGCAGATGAAGATGGTACAGGTGCCGTCCGATCATCTGGATCGGACAGACTGGATGATGGCACGTGGACAACCGAACCTCCATACTCTGGTCTACCGAACCCAGGATCGAGCCTCCATCAGATGCCACGTGTGAATACGCCTCCCGAGCCTAGCCCCCTCACATAACGTGGGGGCTGAGTAATTTACAGATCAGACCATGTTTGTTTTGAAAACTGCACTTTGGTCCCCAGGCACGTGTCCCCTTACATGCGCACCCAGGTATTTTTCAAGGAGGCCCTCACATGTTTCAAAAATTACAGATATGCCCCTACGCGCATGGAGAAATTATAAGAAGGCCCAAACAATTTTGCTTTATTACAAATAGGCCCCTCCCAGGGACCTATTTGTAATATTTATCCTTTTATTTCTTGTATTTTTATTACATTTATGCCACTGCATTGTTTTTAGCATAACTTGAGCATCGTAGATCCAAATTGCATGATTTTAGTGTCGTTTTGATCCTTGTTTCTTCATCTATGTTATGACATATTTAATTTTCTCATCTGATGTTATTTTTAATATAATGAATTTTTAATGTTAGATGATGTCTCTTGCTCCAATGCCTTGTCATAAAATAGATGTTTTCTCATTATGTTATGCTCAAAATGACCCTGATTTCAATCTACTTTCTGTTGCTCAATTTATTGATCTTTCTAGGGTATATTTGTAATACTCATCACCTGCATTTAACATTGTATTATTGTTCATGCATCATTCTAAAATTGCATCGAAAAAGCAACTAAAAATACATGCATCATTTCATTGCTTTGTATTCTGCATGGAGACCTGTAAATGAGAATTTATTCACACATGTTCTTAATTGACCAAAATTTGATACGTAGATAAAGTAGCTCGTGTCCCTGTGTTCGACCTTGGTACACTTACCAAGTTAAAAATACTCCACAACAATCAAAGATTGTGGTTTCTGATCGACTGATTTTTGCCTCATATACTATAATTGTCGATTCTTAAAGAGGCGAATTTTTGAGTTCATCACTGGGTGCGGAGGAGATGTGGGAAGGGAGGAGACGGGGGGGGGGGGGGAGGGAGGTGCATGGGCGGAGGGAAGATGTTGATGACGGAGGGGAGGTGCGGGAGCGGAGGAGAGGCAAGGGTGGAGAAGCTTGGGGCGGAGGGGAGGTGCGGGGATGGAGAGGAGGGGGAGGGATGGGGAGGAGGGGCGGTGGAGGAGGTGCTCAGGAGGAGCTCGGGGTGGAGCTCAAGGCTGGAGGTGTCATGCTAGGGAGGAGGGGGCAGGCTGGGGAGGAGGGGCGGAGGAGGAGATGGGGGCGGAGCTCGAGGTTGTAGGGGGTCTGGTAAGGGAGGAGGGGCGGATTGGGGTGGAGGGCGGAGGAGGAGATCATGGCGAAAGGAGGGGTTGGAGGAGGGGGCGGTAGGCGAGGAGGGCAGAGAAGGAGGTGCATGGGCTGGCTGGGGAGGAGGAAGAGGACGAGGATGGGGGATGAGGAAGAGGACTAAAAATGACATTTTTAGTCTTTTTTTAATTTAATTCATGTTATGTCCTCACAACTAACGTTCGTTTGCATTGGAAATGGATGGCAACTAACCCGAGGCAAGTGATAGAATGTCAAGATGTCAGGGGCACACCTGATATTCCCAAAAAGGGAGGAGCATAACTGAAATTACAACATCTCGGAGGGGCACAACTGATAAAAACCTTATTTTTTAAGAAGTGAGTATTTTTTATCCATGTTAAAAAGGAAAAAATAGGAGTAAAGAAAAGACTATGATAAATTTAGGGATTCAATCATGATCTTCAAAAAAGTTGGGAAATTGGGGGGAGGGGGCTAGAAACAGAAGCATTAATTGAAATAATCACGTGTTTAATTTGACTAAGGACGGATCTGAGATAAAATCAAAGTGGAATCTTTTTTTACTTTGAACCTTCATAATTACCATGATTGGTCTTCATAATTCCATTTCCAGTGATATATACAATATAATAAATTCAATGCCACAACAATCACAATCTGCGACACCGTTACCATTAGGGGTATCAGAAAAATCTCGAGTTCGATATTCGCTTGGGCTCGATCCGTTAAATGTTAGATCTAGATTCACTTCGAAAAAAAATGAGCAGAACCTTGATATAGGTTTGGCTCGTTTATTTAAACGAATCAAACATCGAAATGGTAGGCTCGGTTCATTAAAAATTCGATGCATAATATATATTACACACACATATACACGTATTTTTCCGTAAAAAAATATATGAGGAATTTGCACCATGATTCAAATAAGGTATATGCACAAAAGTTCACGATCCTTGATCAAAACATATCGTAGGGATGTGATCGTTCCACATTCCCAAAATACTCAGATTCCGAGGAGCTTCGCTGCTAATCGAACCTAAAATGAGTCGAAATGATCCTTCATGAATCAAGGACGAGGCGAACCGAACCTGAACAACATTTTCATCTTATCAAACCAAATTGAACACGAGCCTCTAAAAATGCTAAACGAACAGAACCCAGGTAGGTTCAATTTGTTTACAACCATAATTGACATATTTTTGATATTCTACTTCCAAGCTGTCATGCTCGTCAAACTAACTCGGTTACCTCCTTTCATTTAAACTCCGGTAATCTTCACTTATAACCATAACAATATATATATATATATATATTTGTTCACATGAAATTCCTTCTATATTATATTATATTTTTTAATTATTAGATTTCAAGAATCTAATATGAATCACTATGATGATGTCATCATTATGTGGTTGTATTCATCATTCAAATATTACTCGTATAATTATATTTCTCTATTTTGAATCTAATTAAAAAAATTACTATTTTTAAATAAAAAAATACACTACAAAATTAAATAAAAATCATATCTTTGATATGAATAATTATTAATGGATTTGATTTGAAGTCTCGATTTGCAAAAATACGATTTAGGTAATTTTAGAAATATACACTTAATGTCTCTTTCTGTTCAGATTTAATTTTCGAGTCAAAATTAGTAAAAAAATAATAATTTTTCTTATCTTATGAAGTTCAAGTTATTTATTATTCAATAACTTAGTCATATATTTTCTAAGACACATTAAGAAAATATAAAAGGGCATTTATATAATGTGTATCCTGATTTAATCTAGTATTAATACAACCCCCCCAGTATAAAAGTCTGGCTTCGTCCCTGTTTCAAAAGATCATTTCGGCACCAATGCAATGGAGAGGCTTTCGTCGAGGCTTCCGGAAGGATGGAAAAGTAATGTGCGGAAGATGAGTTTCTTTTGCATGGGAGATGTAAACAGGGGGGATGGGGGGATTAGTTTTAATCCTAGTCGATGATGTCTTGTACAATCTAATGGTCTATATTCTTGGCTCTCATCTTCTCCTAAATACTTCCTCTCATAGGATCAACCTCCCCTCTATCTATATATATGTGCAATTACATCAAACAGAGAGTGAAAAGGCATCCGCATCTTCTAAGCCATGCAACTCCTATCGGATCATAACTAATTATGCATATCCCAAACAACTCAATGGGAAGATGCCAAGGAGATAAGCTATCACTACAATATAATGTATCTATAACGACTATCTTTTTTTAAGTCAGTTACTATATCCCCTCGTTGTTAAATAGATAACAATGATATTACTTTGTATACTTAAAATTAACGATGAATCTCATATATGACAAATCGATTCATGATAATATAATACTAAGGATAATAAACGACCCAGTTGTACCTTGATTCCGTCTCGATGTCATAACCGAAACAAATACATAGCTTG
This sequence comes from Ottelia alismoides, assembly GCA_037367405.1. Classification (NCBI taxonomy): domain Eukaryota; kingdom Viridiplantae; phylum Streptophyta; class Magnoliopsida; order Alismatales; family Hydrocharitaceae; genus Ottelia; species Ottelia alismoides. Next base: position 1,379,544 of record JAZKJV010001550.1, read on the forward strand.
CAGCATTCACTTAAGAAAAACATTCAACGTACTGATAAGAAAAACGGTATACCAATACACTTATCAAATCATCTTCTTATGTGGAAGCTGTATATTATATAGCCTAAATAATATTACATAATGTAATTTGGAAATCCATTTTATAGAATCCAAATCAAGAGAAGTTATCTGAAAAGTCAATTATTAGGTGTTAAATCTGTTTCCTTCGGACATTTAAAGTCCAACATCAAAGGTATCATCGGGTGGTAATAGCTTTTTTTGCTATAATCTGCAAGTCTGATTGATCTTTGATCTATCCCAAAATCCTTTAAGAACACGAGTAATTAAAAACATTTTTTTTAAAGTCTAACTTGGATGAGGTTCCACCGTAACGAAATCACAAATCGTTGGAGCATGTTTTGAATAGGGCTGGCTACCGAGCCCAATGAGCTAGTCCCTGGCTATGGCTCCATAAGCCCAGCCAAGATGGTCGAACTCGAGCCCCCTTATCGAGCTGACTTGGGCTCGATAAGGTTCGAGCCGAGCCCCTTATCGAGCTCGGTCTGGGCTCGAGTCCAAGTCATGCTCATTAAGGAAAATGAGTACTTTTTGGTGGAAAATTGTTTTGCACAGATTTGAACCCAAAACCTACTCTATGAAGACTGTGTTCCTTACCAATAGAATACTATCCAAACTATATATACAAATATAATTATAATAGAGAAAAAAAGATCCTACTCCATAGAGTAGGTAACTTACCTACTTACCTACTCCATTTTCATTTTTTGACATATTTTTTCATTTTTTTAAATGATTCCACGGATTTTCATAACTATATCCCTCTAATATGTCATTCAAATTTCATCAGAAACAGAGACTCATACGGCCTCCATCTAGACAATCATTTTTTAACGGTCACAGATTTGCTGTATTTTACCTGTTCTGGATGGAGGCCGTGGGAGTCTCTGTTTCTGACGAAATTTGAATGACATATTAAAGGGATATAGTTATGAAAATCCATGGAAGTATTTTTCAAAAAAAGTGGAGAAAATGAAAATGAAGTAGGTAAGTTACCTACTCCATGGAGTAGGATCCCTTTCCTCATTATAATATATATTGTAACATTCTATTTACTAACAACAAAGGGGAAAATTACCATTCTCTAATGCATGGGCAGGGGGAAAATGCGTGCACGGGAATGAGATTCTGGGAATTGGGTCGTGACTCCAGACTCGTAGGAGGGGCAAAGTTAGTTAAGGGAAAATTACAGAGGGCTACTTTTATTTTATTTGTATTATGTATAAATATATAAATATTATATGTATATTTTCCTTATCGAATCCCTTATTGAAGTTATTGAGCCGAACAAGGATTGGCTCGGACTCGGTTCGTTAAGCTGTCGAGCCCAAAATTCTGGCTCGGGCTCGACTCAATAACCTAATGAGCCGAGCTCACGAGCCCTTATCGAACCGAGCCCGAACCTGACTCATCGAGCCGTGACTCAATAGCCAGCCTTATGTTTAAATATGTATATGCTTTCAAGAGAGACGTAAACATGCACGTGGTGTACATGCTGGGAATGAATAAATATGGACAACTGTCGTTAATGAGGTAGTATAATACGGAAGGAAGGCCTCACCATAACGAGCAATGTACCGAAAATGAGAGCCATGTGCAGAGATAGTGAAGAAAGGTACGACCTCTAACAAAAAGAAAGATGCAACCTCAAGAAATATCGACAAACCATACAAAAGCTGTATACAAAACAACCAAACCTTAGCATTCAGCAAAAAGAAAGATGCAACCTCGAGAAATATGGACAAAGACGAAAATCTCGACAAACAGAGATATCCGACCTTGAGCCTTCACATAAACCTTGACAGCACCGATCTAAGACCGTCAAGAAGTGAGCGACCGAGAGCTCCAGAGGAATATTTCCATGAGCAAAAAAGGAGGTAGACGTAACTTGTAAGCAGATGGCCGTAAGAGGTAAAAGAGGATAAATATAAAGACAGGGGAGCTTTATCCAAATGATGATGTATATCTCCTGTACGGCTGGGAGGTGTGACCCACAAACATAAATATCTTGACACAACAATAGTATAATAACTAGGGTGCATACCCGTGCTTCACGGCTGAGTATTTTTTTAAGATAATGTATAAGAACATATTGAGATCATAACATGTGAAGTATGAACATATTGCGAAGAAATTTTAATGATCTCGAAGGTATGCTTTCCAAATAACTTGATTTATTTTCTTGACTTAAAAGATAATGTTATATACACTAAATAGTAGACATCCAATCAAAATAAGAGCAAATAAAAGAATAAAAGTTCAATTTAAGAAGGGGAGGGGGGGAGCTTTGGTGGAAAAAAGCGGATCAATTTTTTATCCGTTTTGGTCCCGTAATAATTGGTATTTATTAGATTTATAATATCTTATGATTAAAAAAACAAACTTTGTTGTATTTTTTATAATTTCTCTTATATATATCATATATATTAGTAAAATTTTAATTTTTCATCTTATATTTAGATTTATAATATATATATATATTACGATAATGTGTTATACATGCATATGCACACGCGCACGCACATGCAACCACGCAAGCGTGCACTCACCCGCACATGCTCATATATATATGTATATATATATATATATTCAGATAATGGATTCTATACATCCCACTGTTTAAATTTATTAATTCAAAATATATTAATTTTATTTCATTTAAAAAGTTTTTTATGAATTTTTATTACATTTTATGTGATTTATTTTTTATGTTGTTTTAATTTACCATACGTATAAATTATATATTTTTATATATTTTTATCTATTTTACATATAATATTTTTTATTATATTTAACTTTTATTTTAGTTTTTATTTTATATTTGTTTACTAATTTCTAATTTTGAAAAAGTCTTAATATTCAAAAGTATATAAATGTGTAGCTATCAAAATGCTAAAAAATTATGAAAGGAAATTATTTTTATGCCTTATTTTTCAATATTTTAGTGATTTTTTATTGTGAAAAATATTTTGATTTGCTATTTCTAAAAATAAAAAATGAAATGATAAGTTAAACAAAATGGGGACTTGAAGTAAATAGAACCTTAAAATACTAGATAAATTTTGAGGAATTAAGGAAGTTATATAACATAAAAGAATAAATAATAAAGACTTAGAAGAATTAGTTGGAACAAATCTATTTTAACTCGCGTATTTATGAAACAATCCATATACTTAACCTATTTATTAAACTTTTAAATATTTAATACTTAAATATCCAGATTTTATAATAAAAAGTTAATTATGTATTATAGGTAATTTGGAATTTATTATCATATATAGATCGCGAATTAATAAGATGTTATAAATAATAATATTCATGCGACATAATATAAAAAATTGGTTTATTCTGAAGCATTCATTTGATATACAAAAATCTACTACTTAAAAATTATTACATTGAATGATGTCAAGAGTAATTTTAAAAATTTGTATTTATTTTTTTAAAATAGTTGATTTAAAAGAAAAATATTAATTTTAAAAAGGTAATTATAATACATGTTTTTAAATTTATAAAAGATATAAATAATCTACTTTTACATGTATTTAATTAGTATTAATATATTTTAAATTTAGAAAGAGAAAATAGAAGACATTAAATGTGAATTGATGAAGAGAGAACAAGGGAGGGAGGGAGAGAATATGAAGAAATAGAGGGAGTGGGGAGAGAGAGTAAGAAGAGATAAAAATAGAAAGAGCGGGAGTGAGGGAAGGAGAGAAATACGAAGAGAGAGAGAGAGAGCATGTCGGGAGAGAGAGAAAGTGGAAAGAGAAAGAGGGAAGAGCATGTGTTTAGATGGAGAGAGAGAGAGTAAGTAGATGGAGAGGGAGTGATTGAGAGGATCGGTGCGGGCAAAGACAAGGAGTGTGCCACGTGGAAGTAGAAGGCAATGGCTGAGAGGAAAACCCACTATTAGATAGAGCTATAGATATATTACAATCACTCTCTCTATACACACACAAGCTACCCATATCCACGACATATTGTATACCAAAGCGCCAAAATAGCCAAATGTATGATCGATATCTGGGTGATGCCAATAACCACCAGTCTATGGACTGCCTTCACGATACTATATCTGTTGGGTTAGTTTGATTACTGGGTTGAGTTAGGGTAACATCATGTGAATAGTAGTTGTTTAAAATAATTATGATGGTTGGTAGAGGGTTAAAACAAGAAATGTGACGTGATATCACATTGATTTATGATGGAATTTCAACCCAGGTTTGTGGGGGTGGTTTATTGGGTTACTCAGGAGTATCCCGTGGCTCACCGCCAACCAAACGAACCAATAGTGTCGTGAACAACTAAATTCCAATTTTGCTCTTAAATTACAATTTTGCACCATGACTCTCTATTATACCTGGACAAAATGCGAGTTGGGCCGACTAACGGACCGAGCTTCTAAAACCTCTATCCAAAATCCGTCACGGGCCGACCCATGAGCTCACTTTATTTTTGTTCTATCATTTTTTAAATATTATTTAATAAGTACACATGATTTTGCTACTACTATTTATACTTTATATAATTAATATAAGTACTTTACATGTTACATGGTATATAAAATATTAAATATATTGTAAAACTAGTATTGCATGCAAAAAACTTACAGTATATCGTATTAATACGTGTTTTATCTGCTTATATATATATTTTATTTTTTTCAAGTTAGACGAAACCAGCTATATCTTCGCTTCACCCAAACCCCACCCAGGAGCGAGTTAGCGCAGCTGGCCCAATCCCATTGACCCGGTTTACTCTATCCATGCACTTTGAACCCGGCCCACCCAGCCTATGCCCCACGGGCACGTCTCCCGTATATTCCCAATCCACACCGTCCCCTGATCTCCTTCTCGTGCAAGGCGTCAACTGCGGCCCTTCCCCGTACACTCGCAGTAAGGACACCCGTTCCAGACCCCAAGGACCACGACGGCGACGAGGGATAGGCTTTACCACACGCTTCAGCAGCGACGACGCCGGCGGCGCGATCGCCACTGGTCGACGACGAGAAATAGAGGAGGAGGTAGACCCTGCCCCCCTCGAGGTATATCTACTATCCAGCGAATTAGGGTTTTCCATGCTTCGATGCTGGAGTTGGTTATGTATGCCGATGCTCGTAGATCCCGTTCTTGCCCATGCCAATATCAGGCTTTTTCCACCAACCTCTAATTCTCTAAAGGAAAGTAGGGGATCTCTTTCCGAGGAAGATGGCGGCCTGAATGGCTGTCCAGGGGACCAATCATCGGTGATTGTGCAAAGGTCGGAGGATGGCGGACGCCTTCGATCTGTAAGTCGGATGGCTGAGCAAGAGCTGCAAAACTATAGGTCTGCGGCCAAGATTAGTGGTTCGTCTCAGATAAGGCTGTGGGTAACGGTAGCGGACAGCGGTAACGCACGGGATAACACAGTGATTTGCAGCTTATGGCATTTTCCCTTTACCTAGAATGAAATTTTCCTGTACCATAACACCTGAAGCCCTCTGCACTTCAACTATTGTGTAGTAATTTATTTTTTTCCCGAAAACGGTTTTAGTGATTTCGTGAGAGATATCATCATCGATTCCTCCATCATACCAAAAGATTGGTGCAAAGTATTGTAAATACTTTCCCGGGAAAGCAGAGCATTCCAAACTTTTAACTCTGTCCCATCTCTGATTTCACTGTCATCGAACTCGCAACTCTCTCCGTTTACCTTTGTTCTACTTAGTCAAAAATCCATATGCCTCCCTTCAATGCTCAAGATTCATGTTGGCTACTCTCATCTCATTATTTTAGAACAGCGTCTTCTACAAGCAACATACACAATGCACCAAGTTTGTAACTAAATTAAAAATGTAACTCAAGCTTAAAAAAAAAGATCACCCAGAGTTGATCTTCAATGCCAAAAAAGTCTAAATTCAAAAATAGCAGCCGGACCTGTGGGTCCTTATTCCTTAAACTAGCAAGTACTTGGCTTTGTATATTCTTTTTTTACATAGACACATAGAACATGTATTTTCTCTAAGATTCTCCACAAGAGATCTCTTAGCACAGTATCGTATGCCTTCTCGAAAGCACATGGCCATATCATGGTTCTTTTGAATTTGGAAACTCTCATCAAATGCCTAAAAAGACGCGCAGCCTCAATCATGGCCTATCGTGTAAAACCAAACTAGTTCTCTAATATTTGGTATAACCGCTCAACCTCGTTTCAATTATCCTCTTCAATAAATTTATCATACGGCTCATCTAACTTTTAGCTTGCATAATTTGGTCATTTTTTGTTGTACGAGGATATTACTACTGAGAATAGAACAGTGAAGACTAAGTAAATTGTGTGTGGATTTTTCCAACGTCCCATGGAGTTAAGCAAGCACCTGACCGTCCCAAACCATAAATCAATATTTTGATATTGTTTTTATTTTTAATTAGAAGAGGGGAAAACATCTGTCGGTGCTTGCCTCAGAATATACTGAGAAAAAACTAACAGAAGCCATCTCTTGATGAAATCTGGTAAGATGAGTTTTTTTGATATTGTGTTTGATATAATTAATTTAGGTGTCAACAAGGCACCATAATGTCTTTGGGAAAGGTAAAGGAAAATTCCTTATTAGAAAATAATGGACCGCATATCTCTTATATATAGAGAAAGCCCTAGAGCCATTTAATAAAAGAACAGAATTGCCTTTAAGCCTAATGATAGAAATGCTTATAAATGTCCTTAGGCCTAATAAGAGAAATGCCAAAAAATACATCAACACTCCTTCTCAAGTTGGAGAGATTCCTAATAATCTCACAAGCCGCAAGTGGTTTATGCCATGGCTATGTACTCTGCCCCTGTGCTAGATCTGAAAAACATATTCTGCTTCTTTTTACTCCGTGAAACAAAATTGCCTCCAACAAACATAACAAAGCCAATTGTTTTTTTTTTGAAAGAAAATGGACCACCACCGTATAGGTGTATGTTAAAAAACTTCACCATTTATCACCAAAAATTGTTACAAGCCTATTACAAGTATTTATATTACACATTTACAGATTTCAACTATCCATCAAAACACTGGCATGAGCCACAACATTCTTAGTGTAGAATCGATCCTAACGAAACACCACTCCATTCTCGGCTAACCAGAGTGCCCAAATCACAACCACACATCTCAATCTCTCCTTCTTCAACCCTAGTCATCCGCCCCACTGGAGCACCAGAAGTTAGACACACTGTCAGTGCACATAACCTGATTCCCAACACAGTTCCAGATGTCCATTGAGCTCCCACACGTGAAGAAAATATGATCAATATCCTCCATACTCTCCAGACACCTTGGCCACTCAGGATTAGCCTCTTGAATGAAACGAGCAAATCTATCCTTTGTCATTAATCTCTCCCTTATATAAAGTCATAAGAATACCTTCACACAAGTTGGAACCTTTCACTTCCAGATCTGCATGCTATCCGCTTCTCATCCTCCAAGATAAAAAATCAAGACCCCCCTCAGAACCCTGTAGGCTTTCCCAACTGAAAAAGCATCATCCTTCCATATCCAGAAATCCGACCCATCAATGGACCCATTTACCTCTTTGAGATCCATAAGCATCATCAAAAGCTCCTCCATACGTTGCTTAGAGAGATCCGATCTAAAGTGTGGAAAGAAAGAATGTCCATCCCATGCCTCCACCACCGAGCAGTCTGGAAATTCCACCAATGCATTTAACCATGGATACCTTGTGTCTAAGGCCCCACCCTCACTCCAACCATCTGTCTAGAAGTGAAAACATGTGCCATCCCCAACCACAAGTCTTAGAGAAGGGTACAACTCCCGCGCAACACTGCAAATGCCCCTCCAGAAAAAAATAAGGCGCGCCACCAAGTTTCCCGGAGACTGGAAAGGCAAGACTTGGCCTTTAAATACTACGAACAAGGTTGCACACCGGGTTGTCACAGTTGCCTCAAACACGAGCGACCCACCTGTCAAGTAAGGCCGTGTTCATCTCCTCCAAGCTACGCACACCACGACCCCCATCCTACTTCGAGTGTGATACTGTCTTTTAACCCACCAGAGAAAACCCATTTGATTGCCCAGACGACGTCCATAAAAAGAGCATCACAATGGCCTCAAGCCTCTTCCTAACACCAATAAGAACCGGTCTAGAAGATAGGAAAAATTGGAATCTCTGATAATACCGAACGCAAAAGCACCAGCCTTCTGCCTGTGGACAGGCAAACAAACTTCTATCTTGCTATCTTCTGCTCCATCTCCTCAATCACCGGTAACCAATCAACAACGCCCACCCGACCAGCCACCAATGTCACACCAAGATATCACAACGGCAAATCCTCAACCATCCTGCACACGAATCGACCTCTGCATCCTCCAGGCTAAAGGGGATGAATGCCGACTTTTCCCTATTCAACCTCACACCAGAGACAACACCAAAATGTCCATGACAACCTATAACATGAGATCTAGCATACTCTGAATCAGCATAAAAAATATCATCAATTTATTCGTTTTAGGTATGAATAAGTCAATAAACTGATATATTTTTTACATTATCTAAGAATAAAGAGGTGTTATGCATAATGCATGTGATTGTATCTAGGACTCTCCATGTTGATTGTCTATACTCACTAACCATTTTCAAAGATAGTTAGTTGTTGACACCCAACATGTATGAGTTATGTTTTCCGACCGAGTAAGTTTTCCTTCTCAAGAATAACCATATATTATTTCATTATAGAAAGAAGAATAAGTCTTCCAGAGTCATGAAGTACTTCAAAACCCCAAAAAATAATGCAGTAGACCAAGGTCCTTCTAAGTTCTAATTATATAGGAAGGCCTTAGTCTCTAAATTGCGGACCAAGGTTTTTCTAATGAGTAATTTCTGCAGGAAGGCTAGTCTCTAAATTGCGGAACTACCGTATCATTAATATATATAACAAGAATAACCGTACCTCCAGCTTATTTTCTGATAAAAGCAGATCAGAAGTAATTCGGTTAAATCCAAGAGAGATGATCCAAACAGTGAACCTCCTAAACCAAGCTCTAGAATACCATAGGCCATACATAGCCTTGTGAGATCTGCAAACATAGTACCCCTCAACAATGTAATCCAATTTGAGGCAAACTTCTTCTTGAATATCCTATAAAGAATTGTGTTCTTCACTTCGAGATGGTAGACATGCCAATTATTGTTCATTAATGTGCAGTGCTTCATCATCGGTGCACGTTTCAGGTTTTCCAGGCAACAATCATTCTCCAGCCGCATTAGGTGGCTCAGGGGAACGAACGAGATGCTATTATGACATTGTCGGTAGGGTTGGCTATTGAGCCTAACGAGCCGAGCCAGGGCTGGGCTCGGGCTCGGGCTCGATAAGCCCAACTGGGCTCGGGCTCGATCGAGCCCAGCCGAGCTGGCTCGGGCTCGAGCTCGGTGGGCTCGAGCCCTTATCGAGCCAGCTCGGGCTCGATAAGTCTTGAGTCGAGCCCTTTATCGAGCCCGAGCCTCTTATCGAGCCTGGTCTGGGCTCGAGCCTATTCAGGCTCGTTAAGGAAACATGTGTTTTTTTGGTGAAAAAGTGTTTTGCCTGGGCTCGAACCCGAGGCCTCCTTTTTAAAGATCGTCCACCTTAGCAGTAGGTCACCATCCGAGTTGTATATAAAAGTTAAATTATAATATATATTGTAACATTCTGCTTGTTAATAAAAAAGGAAAAAAAACTAAATATCTCACTATAACCTAGATTAACATAGATAAAAGGTAGAAAATCCAAGTCTACAATATAGTCCCACCCAACATTGTTGTTACATAAACAACAGAAACACATAATCCACCATTAACAATGTTGCAAAACTAATACAAATAAAAATAAAAATCACTGTAGTTTCACAAATAGAATATATATATATATTCCTTATCGAGCATGTTATTGAGTTATCGAGCTGAGCAGGGCTCGGCTCGGGCTCGGCTCGATAAGCTATCGAGCCCAAAAATCTGGCTCGGGCTCGGCTCAATAGCTTAATGAGCCAAGCTCACGAGCCCTTATCGAGCCCGAGCCTGGCTCATCGAGCCGTGACTAAATAGCCAGCCCTAATTGTCGGGGGATAGAGAAGGTGCACAGGTAATTTCCAGACATGGGATTCTTAGATCAAACGTGGGTGGTCTTTTAAGGTGGCAATGAATTCCATGAATTGTAAATTATGATGGATATCCGACAACTTTAGCCATGATGAAATGAAATGCAAGATTTTAAAAACTTCTGCCACATATGAAAGGAAATAGGGGATTCAAACTAACTTCTGGAATAGAAATGCAGAGTGAATAGTTCGAACGAATAGATTCCAGCATGAATATAAGAGATGTCAGGAGTATAAGGTAAAAAAACAAGATCTAAAAAACAGCACCTGACTATAGTTCAAATGTCGAAGCAAGTGCATCAACTGATAGTGAAATATAGCCAAAAGAAACATGGCTAGAAAACTTGGGCATAAATATGGGAAATCATAGTAGGCAAAAAAGAGTAGGTACGCAAACAATAGGCCCGAACTCCTCTTTTATCTTCGGCAAACTTAGTTTTTTATTCTCCTCCAACCTTCCGGTCCCCAGTAAAGAAGGAGGACATCTCCCTCTCTTCAACCTTCCTACCCCCGACAAAGAAGCTGGACCAGCGGTCTTTACAACAATATTCTTGAAATTGGATCGGAATTGTCTGTTTGACTGGATGGACCAATGAATCAAATTGGGATCACTTTGATTATCCAGTTTGCTTGATTTGCTTTGATCATATCCGGCTACTGGAATCAGCCCAGGTTTAATCAAAATTGAACCGAAACTGAAA